>SJOL01004460.1:27900-48610 GCA_004794785.1 Opisthorchis felineus | reverse complement strand
ATCACCATGCCATCTAGCCGTAAGCAATAGTTTGATGGACTTGCATTTCAGATACTTACCTTGAACGTAAGATCGTAAACACAGCTTACATTTCCAGTTCGAAGCTTGCGTCATCACAGGCAGTGAAGTCTCTCGGAACAGACACGAAGAATGAGGAGCCGGCCTTTCTGGGGCCTCAATGATCTATTTGCTATCTCGTAAATTTTCAGCAGAACAGGTGCGAATCTTACACAGTATTCATCGATCCTGGTTATCCGCATTTTCTTCAAGTCTGAAGCTAAGAGAGTTGGGCTGGCACAAGCTTTCCAAATGATCTGTCACATCGACAAAGCTGACCGGCACCCGCGCACACGGCGTTCCACCGCATTTTCCCATAACTGAACGTCCCGTATCTCGAGTCGCAATAAGACGCTCTCAGGTAGTTTGACCCGCTATCCTGAATGCCCCCTTACAAAATCTTTAGCCGTGTAGTCCTTGTAGGGAATGAGGGCAAGCTAAAACTGGGGTCGGTGTAGAGGCTGTTCTCCCCGCTGTGTTAGGTTCATGTCCCTCTAAATTGTGTGAACGTCGTTTTTGACGCTGACAACTACTCACTTAGCAATGACGTCTCAGTGATTGCACCTGTGTGCAGTGATTTCATTCAGCACCTTTTAATAAGGAATCAGACAGCTTTTAAAATGCATAGACCCATGATCAAATTCCGGTTTTCGACCAAAAACTTGTGATGAGCCCCATTCAGGAAGTGCGAAACCGGTCGTGGGCTGTCGAGGAGTTTTTATCAAACTTATGAGTAGTTTCCTTTATGGCATTGGCTACTTGTCAAGGAACCACTAGCTCAAGTCCTCAGTAGGATGACCTGAATTTGTCAGTGCAGGCAGTCTTGTGGTTGTGTTCAGCACGGGATGTATATGTGTGTTGGGAGTGAGCTGGACCATGGCAAGTCGAACACGCGAACAAATCCCACCACCACCACCAACAACAACTAAGATAGCAACTAAGACACAACCAATGTATGTTACTAAGTCGTTGTTCGAGCCGTCGGGCTTTCCGGTCACATCACTCAAGCGCGAACATATTCACCTGTTGGGATGTCAAAATTCAGATGCGTTCAGCGTGCGTGCTACCACTCGGTAACACGCTTGGCTGGCATGTCAGATGTGCTAAGTTCGAACTCCGGCGCGGCCAGTGGATATGCACTGCTGATGAGCCCTAACAAGAGCGAAAGTCGAGTCCAGTGCTTTCCCCCTTTTGATGTGGACTCTCCAGAATGAGTGCCCCAGGACAGGAGGACGACGGCGGTTGTGCGTTGCTGTACCGATCTGGGTTGATTAGCAGGCGCTTTGTAAACAATACATATACTTTGACTTGGTATTGGGCTGTGCATCGTGTGTCCTAGACACTGCACGACTGAACTGGTCATCATCCCCATCGTTGCAGAAGCTAGCCAGGGTAGATTGTATTCCTTCATTGTTTGACCGAGTTGCTTGAAAAGGTAGAGTTGAAACAAAGGATAGTTGTGACGGGCCCTCTAATCGGAGCTTTCAAGAATGTTTTGAATGGTGTTCTATCAAGAAAACTTCTTGTCGGTTCACTCTGAACACTTACAACCGATGACTTTGGAATAGACACCACGAAACGCATTGACCGAATTCAGCAACATTCCCTTATCTATCGTCTTCTGCATAAGGGGATTAATCGATCCACACAGCCAAGTGCATCTTTGGATTCCAGGAAACCTAATATTATTGACCAGAGCTATGAGTGGCGCCACGTAAAAAAATTCACATCATTTAAGAAGGTGAGCACTACTCTCCCTTCCTAATACTACAAGGTCAGATAACCTAGTTAGCCGGGTAAGTTTTACACTGTCATGGTTGAACTCGACGATAACTGATCAAGTCTACTGCCAGGTAACTGATCAAGTTTAAACAAACTAGTCCGTTGTTGGCAGTGTGGATAGGTTTGGGGAATACTCAACTGAAATTTCGTCTTGCAAATAAAGCCATTCTATGCTAGAGAGATGAGAAGCACTGTACACATGTTTCCTTTTTATTGAGAATCATCAGTATTGCGTATCTCACGAACCTCCAGTAGGAAGTCCCGAGCCCGCGACAAGTAGGTATTAGACTAGTTGTTTGAACAATCAACCGATCCGCTATGAGTGGCCAATCCCATTTAATCTGTTATTTTGCTCTAAATGTGTAATCTTTAACTGCAAAACGTCATCCCTAATTCTCATAAATCAGCTGGAATACACCCGAATTTATTGTCTACAGTTTTCTTCAGTTGAACGGGCCGCACAAAGACCACCTGAATTTTCTTTTGGAAAGTCATTCAAGATGGTGAACCACGTCGATGAAAACTCCGGACAGCGCAGTGTAGCCTTCGCCCTTAATGGTGCTTATAGGGCCTAGTCCCCGACTTTCTGTCAGCCTTATCTTCAACCGGACTGTAAGTATGCTGCCATTAAGCCTAATGTGGTGTACAGTTCAGAGTTTTCATCGACCTTATAAGTAGTAGTGAATCCCCACCTCTTCATTCTGATGTCCAGGGCAGTCGACATCATTTTACCCGAGAACAATATTTAAGAAGCAGAACTTTGACCACCTAGCAATCTGTGTGCACATCAAGTTATCGCTTCGTACGGTAAGGCTGATTACAACTTCGGAGGTCTACTTTGCATGTCACCGACTTTGATTTGTCTTTATACACTATCTGAATGCAAATCAACGTCAAGATGAAACCGGGCGGTGAATCAAATGTTGTTGTTTTTTGCTTGCCAGGGAGGAGATGATGAAAGTCCGCCTTTTTTCATGTTCCACCGTCTTTGAAATCAATAGTAATGTTTCCACAAAAAACAGCCAGCTTTATGAGTTTGGGTGTGTTCAACATGCTTGTGCTTCACTCAGAAGTCCGGTAGTTTAAAAACCCGAACACTTAATTGAGTCGAACGCATTACGCGCTGACAGGTGTTCAATGAGGCTACTTAAGAGCAGGTACACTTAGTATGAGTATTCTGTACAGTATGACAGTGACAACAATAATATTGCAGTTCGCTGGCTAACATGCCTGATTTACGAGCACTGACTGAGTTGTACTCATGAAAAAACGGCCGAATAACAAACAAAATAATCCATGAGTACTGCTCCTGCTTTTGTTTAAATTAGATGTTTTTCTGCGCAAAACTATCAGCGAGCTAGTTGATTTTCGAATGCATTCACATGTTGCATCAGAGCATGATGAGCTCCAAGAAGGGCGAAACCGGTGGCGGGCTTTCGAAGAGTTTTCAGCAACCTTGTAAGTAGTTTCCTTTATGAAAATGTACTGCGCTATCCCGAATATCGTTCGAACTGAAACGTGAGGCGGTTTTTGTGCAGCAGATTCAGTTGAAGAATGTCTCGAATAGCCTACCAGCTGAATAATGATGCGTGCTTCGTTCAGCACGTTCAGTTGAAGGATATCAAAAGTGAAAGTTTCAGCTTGGATCCAGGCGAGTAGCCTGAGAAAACCAAGTGGGTTGGCAAACGAGTAGGTTACGCTTTATTGTAGTTGGAATCTTTGACATGTTAACTCAAAGTATCTTGCAAGAAATCAATCAAATGTGGGCCTGTTCTCAGGGATAAGATGACACTGGGTTTTGTAAGGAAGTACTGTTTGTATTCTTCCCCTTCAAGTGTCACCACAGAAAAGTGCACTTAAGATGTCCCGTGCTAATAGATTCTCACAACAAAAAAACAATCCAGGATAAACGTAATACGCTACTCATAAGGTTGCTGAAAACTCCTCTACAGACCACGACCGGCTTTGCCCTTCCTAAATAGGGCTCATCAGGTGGGCACATCCCCGAGGTTCCGTCAACCTTATGTTTTACGTGAGCCAGAACTGCAAGAAATTTAACCTATAGACTCATCTGAATTCCGATTTGGTTTTGACGGGAGACTCACCTGGAACGGAACCCAACTGAATCTCAAGTGTATGATGTTCTTAAGCAACTGAATGTGCTGCACCAGGCCCCCTCATGTTTCGGTTGGTATCATATTCGAGATATCGCAATACATTTTATGGACGTAACACACTACTCGCAGGGTTGCTGAACATCATAAACAAGAGGTTCAGTTAGGTTCCAGGTGAGTCTTCCGTCAAAGCCGAATTGTTACGCAAATGAGCGTGCACTTGGTATTCCCGGCTACCTTTCTGACACTTCATTCCCCTCGGCAATTCTATTTTTGCGTTCTTCTGTTCCACAGAAATAATTTTCACGACTTCAAAGCAAAGCGAGGTATGAAAAACGGCGACTTTAAATTCCATTATTGATTGACTGCCTGGATCTCATTGACTGTTGCTTTTCTATCTATCAGTGTTTCGATAGGTCAGTCCTAATGAATAAGAAAGACTTTCTATTGCGTTGCAACCCCCAAGAAAGACTCTTACTTCAACAGGAGGTCAGTTTGCGGAAGCGCTTGAAGCAGACGTTCTCCAGCGGGCAATTAGACACTTGCGGTTTCCGGATAGTCTTTGACGATTTTCCTCACCCAATGGTTTTGAGTGACCAAAGGCCTAGTCATGCATCAAAAAATATTGGAAATTGGTACGTTCTAAGGATAACGTGGTGAGTTTTAAATTCAAGTGTTGTGAGGTAAACGCTAGTGCTTGGATAATATACATATATCACCAAAAATAGCTTAGAAGCCGAAACAGATACCATTGCCAATGGTCACTTCAGTATTATAAGGGATGAAACCAACAAATGCTTCCTTGCTACTTAAATGACTTCTTCAGCCGAAGTCAGTAGTGCTTACTAGTTATATGCGGTAAACACTGAGTGGGACTAACAACAGATCGAACTGCATCGAATCAGGTTTGAAGGACGCAACTTTGAGGCAGATACTACACGTCATACGGCCATTCCTGCTAGGATGCAGTTTCTCAAAAGATGATGGACAACTCGCCGAAAACTCTCATTTTCACACTGATATGCTTTCAACAGGAGACTGAGCTCAGTCTATCTTATGATGGTCGAAGAGCTTTGACCAGCCTGGTGAGTAGTGTGTCACGTCTAGATGATGGACAGCTGTTTTGTTGTATGTGACAGTCGTACTGCAACCTGGAAACTGCTTGGACATTTAATTTATCCTGAATCTCGAATGAAAGTTATTTTCAGGGAAGTTAGGCTACGCAAGAGACCATTTGTAACATCGCGGTTTTCTGTTTCCTGTTGAGGTCAAACTTACATCATGACATTCCTTCAGAAGGGAAGTTTAATGTTTTAGCACAACTCAAACTAATACTAACATGCGTCATCGTCGTTACTAAACATGAGACAGTTACGCTGAGCTTGACAACTGGGTTTTTTTCCAATTCGTTGCTGCTGAGCCATTTTTCTCAGCGTGGAACTCAAGATGCGCCGGAAACAATTAACCCAGTTTTCAAATCAAATCGGAGTCCGACAGCATTTACTCACCCAGAGTGCTGATCACATATGTACGTGTGAATATATGGTCCAGCAACCATCCTTAAGGAAAGTGAGAAGTGGCCGCTGTCGAGAGGTCAATTCCCACAAGTGGAACATCAGTACCTGCTTAATTTTGTGTTTCTTTTGGTGTGTTTTTTGGTTATTTTTCTGAAAACAAATGCATGCTTACTTAACGCGTGGATATATAGACTTCTGCAAACGAGCATAAAAACTTGGTTAGCTCCATGAAAAAGGTACCGTTTTGAGCGAGAGTGTGTGTGTGTGTCAAAATTATATATTATCATGAGTCTATAAGCGTCCCACCCCCCGGCCAAGAGACAGTCGTCCACCCAAAAAAAGTCCCATGGGCTTTGGTTTCGAATGGATAGATACATTGTGAAACTAAACTCCCCAACTTCCAGCATAGTAAAAAAGAAAATGTGAACAACATGGTAGCGTTGTTAACAATTCATCCACTTGTTCGTGCCAGAAATTTGGAAGTTACTACAACAAATTTCAAAAGAACTTCACACAACCGATCAAATATGATCCTAATGTGGAAGTTGTTTTCACAAAATTCAAATACAGCAGTTCACTAGCTTGCTTGATCACATGGTCACTAATGTTTTGAAAAGTATTCCTGTGGGATTGAAACGTGTGAAATACGTTTAATCAAAGAGATGTCGGAAAAAAAACAAGAAAATCCAAGAGGGGAGTCTTGTTCCACTCGACACTTATCTGCCAAAAGAATAGAGCATCAGTAACTGCTGTGTTATCAGACTAAATATTATTACTGATCGAGGGTTGCATGATGTTCGAGGGAGTTTACTGAAATTGCACACAAATTATACAAGTTGTGATTGGTCGTGGGTCACGCAGACTAATGTTGGAAGGAGGAAACCATTGAGAGAGAGAGAGAGAGAGATTCTTGGCTAGATTCCATTCAAAGAATGACGGATGCAGTCTTCCTTTGTGGATTACCATCTGGTAGACAGTTGAGCTAGCGATGCACTTCAACTCAGTCGAGGGGGGAAGCGCTTGGAATTATTCTTCGCAAGCAGAGCTCTTGCGCTTAGCGTGATAAACTTGCTGAAACGATATTAGGGCAAGCTTATTTGCAACAAAAATTCAAAAGGAACCCGGAAAATGGCGTGAAATTCCGGGAGAACTATTCAGAAAAGGAGGATCACACAACGGATTTGAAGTTCCCAAGTTTAAACAACCTCAAGGGGTTCATTTATAAAGGGTTATTAATATGTTGTTGCAGTTTACCAGGTATCAACACTGATTAGTAGTTTTTACTTGCGCGCCAAATTCGACCAGATCCCAAATCGATGCGGAACTAAAACCCAGCTATCTGCTTGCCAAGGGCTGCTCAGTCCGTATTCAGCCAGTTTTTTTACCATTACGGTGTGTTCTATCAACTCCATACCAATTTGGCTGTCAGCCATTTGCTATGGAGTGTCTGTTGGTCACGACATCATTGCATTAGTCTAATGTTTATCTGCTGCCGTTTGCGAAGGATTACACTGTGAAATGCAGCCGCACAAAACAGCAGTGTGTTCCGCAGTGTCTCGATTTTGGGTCTAACTGAAATAACATGTAGTGAGGCGAAACGCTGTGGAATATTTTGTTGTCCAGGTTTTTGTTATCCTAGTTTTATACATTGTCCGCTGACCAAATGGTTAGCCAAAAACTAAGCGCGTATGCCGCCAAGGCTTAAAAGCATTCAGCCGACTTGAAAAAGAGCCATGAGCAACTAACATTCGTGTGAGAACACCGAAATTCCTGTGCCTCCAGCCATCGCTGTAAGGCAACAAAGGTTGCAAAATGCATAATGGACACAACTGTACACTTACCCGAGTTCTCCTTGCGAAAGTTACGTTATACTCTTCCAAACAATTGAACATACAGAGTGTAAAGACCAAAAATTAATTGCTAAATCAATTGAAACCCGTCTGCTGCACAACCAGGTCAACTGGTTGGGCGCGATCCAAAATGACTCATTCACGGATTTGTCAATGAGATGATCTGGAGATGGGTTTTCTGGTGAAATATACGGGGCTTTGCTCAGAGAATTCATCCAAAACTGCAAGCTAATTTGCCTGGGTCATGCGTTACCCATTCCGTGTTACCACCCACCGAGAAGAGTGCTGTTTTCCATATCTAATTAGAAGTGGTGGAAGTCTAGAAGTGGACAGAATTTGACACGGCGGAAGGTAGTGAGGGATGGTAAGAAACGTTCACTTGCGTTGGTGTTGTTCGTCTTCCAGGATGAAGGCCATGTGATCCTCTCAGTGCGAGACGAGAGACAATGAACCAGATGGCGGCTAACTGGTGTTAGTTGGTTTCATGCTGTCAGGTTCTATCCAGCTTGTCTGACTGAGTGTTTGAGGTGTAGGCGCTCTGGAATTATGTGGTGGGCCAGCCCTGGGTCCCCACTCCCTGCCCCATTTTTTTCATTTTTGCACTATAGGGTTTTAGTGACATAAATCGACATGGCAGTGTAGCACCAGTGTTCTCCTCTGTTGTCGATGTCACTAGGGATGGGCATTCATGAGTTGAGTCTGGATGATGCGAATGTGTATTTTGCAACCGTCCTTGTGAAAAAGAATTCTCTAATCTCCGTGGCAGTTTGCACAGCTGCGTCTGCGCTCTTCTCTCTGCACATGATACCGAACAACTAAGATAAAAAATCTACCAGACTGATGTTCGAACCCATAAATCAACGTCTAGCACTAGAGACATGAGTACATTTCACATAGTTAAATACACTGAGAAAGAAGTCAACTTTCCATGGGTGGATGTTTTAGGTAAATTACTATCGATTTATACGTATCGATTGAAAAGGCCTATGGATGTTTGGCTCGAGAATTTGAGATAGATCTTTCCAGAAATCTGGTCTGCCACAACCGTATTCCAAAAGTGACGTCAAATCCGACCACAGCGCATCGATTGCTTCTGTCTAAGCTTGGGCAATCTGACGGTAGCTCTTGCTGCCTTCAGGTGCCATGTTTACCTGTTTGAGCTGTTTTTCCTCCTATCAGGAACTTGTCTGCCATGTCGGTTTAACTGGTGGCCTTCGGGTAAACAATCAAAACAAAACCTTGTGCAGGTTGACACATTGCAACGTCTTGTTCCTCCGCATACTCCCAGTGTCACAACTTGAATTCGCAGAGACAGGTAGGTCATCCAGTTCATCGGCTTCACGTCTACAAAGTCATCCTTCTGGACATGTGAAGTTTTTCAGCACGTTTCAATAAGGTTGAATGTGCGATTAATAAATTATTCCGCACTATTCCTGGTGACTTTCTGCTGACCGCTCATCTAACCTTTAAATTATTCAAAAGGTATAGACACGAAAGATTCCGTAGTAGGTTGCCGAAAACCATTCGATAGCCCACGACTGGTTTCGGCCTTCATATTCGGGAGCATCAGGTAGGCACAGTCCCCGAGTTTCCCTCAACCTTATTTTCTACCTGAACCCAAATTGCAGAATATTAGCTAAATACACTCATTTGCGTACCAATTTCGTTTTCACGGGAGACAAGTGAATCCCAACTGACTCTCTCTTTTATGAATTTCGTGCAATTTGGTTCAGGTAGGACATAAAGTTGACGGAAACTCGGGGACTGCGCCTACCTGATGGCTCTGAAGAAGAAGGATGAAAGCTGTTGAAGAGTTTTCAGCATCCTTGGGGGAAGTCTCCTTTATGAAAATGTACGGTGGTATCCCAAATACAGTACCGACTGAAACATGAGATGGCTTTTGTGCAGCAAGTTCGGTTGAAGAAAACATCATAAATGAGGGATTCAGCTGGGATTCAGGTGATTCGCAGGCGAAAAACAAATCGGTATGCAAATGAGAGTATTTCACGAAAGTCTAAACAATATCGACTGAGGCCTTGGTCTGGAATGGGAGAACTCGAAATGTTGCACCCTTTGTCTTCTCCTATCTTGTTTGTGCTTTTATTTCCTACGTCATGTGACTGTCTGATTTAAGTGTCCAGCCTCGTAGTCATGTGTTTCGAAATCAGAGACGGTAAACAGATAAACAATAGTCGAATTCTTCGGGTTAGCACCGTCTAATTGAAAAATTCTTATGATTTTGGTGCGTTTTTATTCTCTAGGCTAATCGCACTCGTCAAGGACATTGGAAGTACAAATGGATTACTCTTCGGTGCTATTAACCTAATCCCATTTCGCTTAAATCAAGTGAGAAGTATACCGGAAGATCTCTAAAAGAGAGAATACCGTAAAAGTTCGTTCAATACTCGTAAACATGGACCATCTGGTAAATCATACAATCAACTCCTTAAAACAATTTAAAAGAAAGTTACTTCTCAAAACACTGCTTCACTTGTGTGAGGCGTAACAATCAACAGTAGTTGAAGCTCAGGCTACACTGCCGCAAAATTGCTCAGGATAGTCGAGCATAGTACAATTCCCTAATCGCACTGCAGCGTACAACGAATGAACTAACCACCGAAGTCTTGGTACGTTCCTTTGAGATCATCTAGATACCTAGTCCGTTTTGGCGAACATCTTTGTTAAATCCAGAGACAAATCGCAGACTCGACGGAGAAGGCATTACTGCTGAGCCGCTTTTGATCCAACAGACAATAGCTTCCAGTTCTGTTTCGTTCTGGGCTCGACTTCGATTCCCGTTCCGTGCAGCTGAACCTAGCCAACATTCGAGTAGCTATCCAGAAGGGAAAAACGCTACGCTCAATTTTGGTGTAATTGAAAGATCCTCTCCCGGCTGAAAGGACTAGGGACGATTGCACTAACGTTTACGTAGGACAAGCTGCCAGAGAACTGCACACCATAATTGGTGAGCATAAAAGGAGGATAGACAAACCACCAAGGAATGCGGAAGAATACCAAGCGCTAGTCAAAGACTCAGCGATGGCGGTACATGCGTTAGACGGAATAGATCTGGAGAATGTGGAAGTCTTAAAATGGGGACTGCGAAATCGCCATCACGACCAACCAAAGTCAAGGGAGAAGGGCCACATCACAACAAAAACCGGGAACAGACCGATATGAAACGAACTCACAACACCCGAAATGCGCAATCCAACCCATCAATGGAATAAGAGAAATACAGATAACGAAGTAGAGTGAATCGCAAACAGGCCAATAATATTACGGGGACGATGTGTACCAATTAACCAATCACATGAGAGGACATCAGATGTTCCCGAAAACTTTATAAACGCACCTAGGTAAGGAAGAACTACTCAGTCGAGTGCACACTAACGAAATCTCTTCGACTAGGGACGAAACGTTTGCAAGCCAATTGCCAGGCTCGATGAACAGATCAATGCCATATGATCAACCACCAGCCTCGGAACTAACCAATGTTGTTATTGTTCATGAATTTCTCCGGGTTGTTACTTGTCTCAGTGGCTACCAATGACAACCGGAATTTGTTTGAGTTTGCTTGGAGTATATCAACTCTCCGAAATCGGATGTTAGCCGCCTTCACACCACCAGTTCTTCCCTCTAGAAAAACAATAAAGCATGCGGTTTGTTACGAAAAATGTGAAGTGTCGAGAGACTACAACCTACGCATCCGTTTTGCATGGGCAACGCAGGAATCCGAACTCACTACGTATTTTGAAATAGCACCTGGGTAATAGTTGATACTAAAGAGATGATTTTGACTAGAACAGCAACTTTAATTGGGTTTGTACTTTAAAGCTCATATGCATGATGAAATTCCTGGAGCTGGAGATCGGATAGAGCCCCTCATGGGCAATAGCACATTGATGTGTTTTCGCATACTTTGCAGCATAAAGGCTTCATCATGTATATGAGCTTTTAGGTAAAAGCCTAACGCAGTGCCGTTCATGTCGTGGGAGTTGACTGCACCAGCTTCCGGAGACTAGGCCTACCTGATGAGCCCCAAACGGGGCGAAACCGGTGATGGAGTGGCCGGATTCTGAGCACTCATCCCATACCACTTAATTTAGGAGCAAAAAAGAACGTTCACTGAACATCTTCGCAACGAAACCTCGTGACAGCCTATGTGTTGCACAATATACGAAAGAACATCTTGTTTTATTGATCACAAGGGACTCCATCGAGTCTTCAGCTCCAGCAATTTCATCATGCTTTACTGCAATAAGCTGCCTACGCATGAAATTGCCATAAAAACCAGAATGGAAATTCAGAGTGATCGGGTAAGCTGGCGTCAAGCACAAATACGACTGACACTGAGATATACTTTTCATAGCCTATACAAGTCTCCATTCAGATCTAATCAATGCCGATCGATATTTGCTGGATATCTGCCCCATGATGTCCACTAGGAGGAACTGGCCGAAAATTCTCTATAGCCAGATTGAATTTCCCCCGAAGATTTGCTATCTTCTTATGGTTTCACAGTGCTCAAAGTTAGGGTTTTCGGAACGCTCATTCGTTAACTGATTTATGGTAAGTAGGATGCGGCTGCACTTCGGTAAGCATTTCTCTCGTTTACCCGTATGATCTTCAGGAATACAATTCATTTTTCGTAAGTAGTTACTTCTAGTTAGTGGTTGGGAAACATTTAAGCCGCAACTTTCTACTAGAAGACATAACTCTTGGTTGGTCAATTGAACTGCCCCCCACCCCCGTTAGGAGAGAAAATGCATACACTTGCTGAAGAAAGTCTTTTCAGACAAGAAAAATCAAATCACTTCTATCGCATCGGAAAGAGCTTACTTGTCCCAAGGGAGCTGCCTCCTGTATGGATTAATATATCTATCCCGGCAAGCCGTAGGCTCAGGGAATGAAGCGGCAAATTTCTACTAGAAGACATAACTCTTGGTTGGTCAATTGAACTGCCCCCCCCCCCCGTTAGGAGAGAAAATGCATACACTTGCTGAAGAAAGTCTTTTCAGACAAGAAAAATCAAATCACTTCTATCGCATCGGAAAGAGCTTACTTGTCCCAAGGGGCTGCCTCCTGTATGGATTAATATATCTATCCCGGCAAGCCGTAGGCTCAGGGAATGAAGGCAGAAATCATATTTGATGCATAGTTTCTCACCACCCACGCATATATTTCTGGACGGTAGTCATGCTGACTGCTTTGTAATCTGATAATGATGCTGCGAAATTGCAAATCCTGTCCGAACGTGACAGAATATGGTTCAAATTTTGTCTTCACGTGGTCAACCTTCTGAACTCAATTTGATTCATACTTGGCTTTGATCAAGCCACTTTGGCATCAGTAAATATCTTGCCGAACACGAAGAAAGTGGCCGAATGTTTTCGTACACAACAAATTTAAGACAGTTATTTTGAAGCTGTGGTAGAAGATGAGGCTGAATGGTTTGGACGCTGGAATAAAACTGGGAACTCTGGGGGGGAGTTCAGTCGCTGTAGCAACTGAAAAGTTCAGTTTTGTTCACCATGTATGGCTGTTATCAAGAAAGAAATAACCGGGATTAAAACATTGCACTTTTTAGAAGCTAATGTGCTGCCGTATGAGTTGTAATCAGGAGGAATTTTGAGCGTGTGTGGGAGTGCTGTGATTGCTTCAAATGGAGCTTCGATACCCTAATTTGATCACTTCATCCCGGTCCTGAAAACTTAAAAATTAGGGTCATTGTGGAATTTTGCGTTCCATAGGTACCAAAAACGTTCTGACTAGGTTAAGGCATTTGGGGAGGCAGGTAACGCTGGCATGTATTTTTCTAAAAGGAAACCGTCAGTTCTCGAGATTCAAGGTGTAAACGTTCTTTTCACTCCTTCTTAAGAAATTTAAAGAATAAACCGTTCTGTACATTTGATGACCCGTTTGAATTCTGTCTGAGTCGAGTGCAGATGGAGTACTAAAACTGCACTTTCAAGTAACCATTATCGTCGCTGACAGCAGCGATTCAGTAGTAGATAGTGGCGGTTAGCAGCCACACAACACTGAAAAAGGAAAGCTTTAGTAAAGAGTGGAAAAATGGGAATAATAGGGATTTGGTGCAAAGACGTTCTTCGTTCTTAGGGAGAGCAATCACGAATAAGGAGCCTGCAAATTTGGAGAATACTGAAGAAAATACCTCTGAGTATAACGTTGAAGTTAGACGGTAATAGCGTAATTGATTCATTTCTCACTCGCTAACCTCACTTGACCTAAACACAACACACAGCGGCAAGCGAAATTTAGCTAGGTAGTCCGGCTAGGAAATGACGCCATGCAGGACACGGATTGGTTTCGAGTCCAGTAACGTGCAGGCAGGAATACGTTGACCCAAGTCTGCAAAGTTGCGACAGTAGCCAGTTTGACTAGAGCCGAGTTACATCCCGTCCCTCAAAACCTTCTGACATGGAACGGAGAACAATGCCTTCCTGTGGAGACAGCGGTCGGGCATACGTAGTATGCTCCAACAGTCTGAACCTGGCAAGTTTACTAATCCTTCCCTACTGATTCCCATTCACCACAAACTATGCGTTCGATGGAGAGGAACGCCATTTGGTTATAGTGTCCCATCATTGGTGCAGTTGTGTGTAGTAAACGTGTAAAAAAGAATGAGGAGGTCATCTGGACTACCCGGACTGTTTATCTCAGCCTTCACTTGCAGCTGTGACAAATACTATTCTCGTTTCGCGTTGGCATCGTTTATCAATTATCAGGAGTTATCATGATCGAAAATGAAAATATGGAATTTACGTGGAAGATACTTTTCACGTCCAGCTCATAACTGGTGAATAACTTCACGACAACCAACATGACGGATGTGAATCTTTTCAACAATCCATGTCTCCTGGTCTACGCATCTGAACTCCCAAAGTCTGACCGGGTAGTTTGGACGGAAAGAATCTGAACCAGCTTTCTTTAAGCTGATTAGGGATAAGTTTGTTTGTCAAAAATGTCCGATCGGATCACTGGGAAAATGATTAATTGGCGAAGCGAATTCCATCGTCAGACAGACCAGGAATCTTCGCTTTCTACATGTGTTCGTTACAAATATGGTAATTTTTGTGCTTAGGCTGTTGACTGCTGAGATCAGTCGAAAAAATTCAGCTGTGACTGGGGTGCCCCAAATATATGATTGGCTTGTCGTGTTGCTTGGTTTTGACAAGCATCAGTAGTGAGCTTAGAACAAGTAAAAGTTCTGCGTCATCGCCAAAAACCCAGTGTTTGTGGAACAAATTATGCCAAAGTTAAGATCGAAATTGAAGTTGTGTGTAAAGAAACGCACAGAGAAGCAAACGTTTTAGTTGATCAGTTGATTTATTTGTCTCCGGAGCATTCTAATCAGTTAACTAGATTTCTATTTCAGCCAATTAGCTAACCTAAACCGCTTAGGGAAAACGCAGACGCTCAAGGTCACACTCAAAAGATAACTCTGAACATTAGTTATTTAACCAACAGACAGTAAATTGTGCACACGACCCTTTATATCTCATAAAGTGCGCGTCATGTACAATGCGCATTCTTCGTGAATTTACGCCGTTACCTGTTGCCTGCAGCCCACCACACTTGTTTCTCATCGTCGTCCATTCTAGGGTAAACAGTATTTCGTCCCGTGATTGAAGCCAAAACAGAGCATCACCGGACTCTCAATCTAGCGGGCTAGGTATGCAAGTGGGTGGTGTGAACGTAGTACATGGTACAGTATGATCGGTGGAGGCTAGTTTTGTGGCAGAAGTACTTGTATCAATTCATCACGGGAAAAGTGGTATTAGCCTCATTCATCGCAGGCCATTTCATCCACGAATCAAAGGCAAATATCATCACCATCGTCATTGAGAGCAACGCCAGGTGAAAACACTGGTGCTTCACTGTCTTACAAACATGTCACCTTATTCCAATAAAGCCCTATGATGGCAAGAAAAAGGAAATAGGGCAGGGAGTGAGGACCCAGGGCTGGCCCACCACATAATTCCAGAGCGCCTACACCTCAAACACTCAGTCAGACAAGCTGGATAGAACCTGACAGCATGAAACCAACTAACACCAGTTAGCCGCCATCTGGTTCATTGTCTCTCGTCTCGCACTGAGAGGATCACATGGCCTTCATCCTGGAAGACGAACAACACCAACGCAAGTGAACGTTTCTTACCATCCCTCACTACCTTCCGCCGTGTCAAATTCTGTCCACTTCTAGACTTCCACCACTTCTAATTAGATATGGAAAACAGCACTCTTCTCGGTGGGTGGTAACACGGAATGGGTAACGCATGAACCAGGTAAATTAGCTTGCAGGTCTGGATGCATCCTTTATGTGAAGTACCATTTACTTCATCAGAAACCCGTCTCTTGATCATCTCACTGCGAATTCATTGGTTCCAGCCGATTTCAGCTCCAGTTCCGAGATATCGGTGGTCGAATGCTTGGAGGTGTCTCAGATCGTCCCTCCGAAGTGGTCAAGAATCGCGGCCGTATAACACTGTGGGCCGCAGTACAGTCTGATTTGCGAGTCTCTTGGGACCCACGGATATACCTTTTTGATACCCCAAGTAGCGCGAATCGGCAGTGCAATGTTGACCTTTGATGTTCTTGCGTTGGCTTCGTCTGTTACACCACCGTCAGAGTTGATGCTGCATCCGAGATACGTAATCGCTAAAGCGGAAGCTAGAGTCTGGAACTGGTTACGTCACACTTATTAAAACGGAGTTTGCGCCTTAGTATTGAAACCGATTGCTCAGCATCCTATTCGTAACCAAAAAATGCAACAAGAAAATAATAGCATTAACCACGCATCACAACGTGGTTGCTGAGAACAGGAAATCTCGTGGGCCCTGATCTTACATTAGCTTGGTACATATGACGATTGCAGCAAGATAGTCTGTTCAAGACATTGGTAGTACAGTATATATGTGTGGTCAGATTGAAACCCGTTAGCTGCATAAGGTCTGCCTTTGTCAGGAACACTAGCTCAGAAAAACGAACCAATTTTAAATATACGCAAATTTTCTAGAAGTTTGTAGGACATGTTTTTGCTCAAATTTGTTTACCCTTAGGTCAGGGAGCATTTTCACGTGGATGTAATTCTACAAGCTGACATGCTGGCCTGATCACGTTTAGCTGGAAATACCAGCATCCAACTAAGGTGTATTCCGAAGAAAGCCTTGAAATCCACACCTGACCCTTTCAGTCGATCAGAGATAAGAGAGCCATCTAGGCAAGGTGTCGCCTTAAGCCTCATCCTACGCCCGTCTGTTACAGGTGTTACAGTGTTTTAGATTTCCTTTGGTGCGTACAATCACAAGTAGCTCAGAAGAAGAATAAAATTCATCCACGGAGCGAAAATTCCATCTGAGAAGTCGTCATTCGAGGAGCCAGTCTGTGCGTGACCACGTGATGTGGTTTCCGCAAGTAAGGGATGAGCGGCACTATAGCCTGTCTAGGTGCGAGCTAATCACAATGCTGATCAGTCAGTTATGGCCGGACGGCTGAGTGTGCAAACTACCAGTTAGGAGGTCGGGGGTTGGAATTTCGTGAGGTGCTCACTGCTGATAATTCCCAGTAAGACTGAGACTGCTGTATAATGCTTCTTGGTCTTTCAGCATACATTGACTTCACTTACAAGACGAAATCTCCATTGAAAATTAAAGAATTGCTTTAAAAATCTGTTGCCCCAATCGTACGCCTGTGTAGTTTTTTTAGTTTTGCCAAATCATCTCGTCTTCTACTTCCCGCTTCTCCCAAGCGCACCTGCTACT
Organism: Opisthorchis felineus; assembly: GCA_004794785.1. Lineage (NCBI taxonomy): Eukaryota > Metazoa > Platyhelminthes > Trematoda > Opisthorchiida > Opisthorchiidae > Opisthorchis > Opisthorchis felineus. The sequence goes on along the minus strand of SJOL01004460.1, from coordinate 31,505 downwards.
CTGGTAAGCCCACCTGGAATAATACAGGAGGATGCAGCCTCTAAATTGGTACAACCTACATTCTAAGCATTCGCTGAAGGTTCAGATTACGCTTTAGGCACGGGTTTACATCAGCTGATCAACAAACCAAAGCGAACTGGCTCATCGTATCATGAGCATATCTGACTGGTTGGATATATGCCCTGTTACTGCTAGGATAATTGGTACTAACCTAGTCGCATATGTCGGAAATGAAACTAACCTGGTTCCCCTGTAGGCGTTAACCAATTAAATGTCACTATCTGAAAGTCTAAATGTGTACTTTGTGTGTGCACTGCCTTACGGGATACCTTAATGTTTAACTCATCTGTTTGCCCCATAAATAAGTTCTTCAGATCTGATTTTCCAGTCAACAAATCATCTTGGAACGCATCCTTGGATATATATATATATATATATATATATATATATATATATATATATTAATCCTCTGGTGCTCCTACGAAGGAGCAAACCGGACAATAATATCTCCAGTTAATTAGAATAAACTAGCATACTCATCTCAGACACAAAACCACCTTTTTAGTTGACTAATTTAGCGAATGATCGGCTGGTTAGATGACTGATGACCTCATCGGGTGTTTGGGTGATTGATCGACCTAAGTAGAATCGCGACGTCAAGATAGAGTCCTTCTATTCTCCCAATGCAATTATCACGCTCTCTTTCAGGCAAAAAACGAGTTTTGCTCCTCGTGGGACTGCAACGCCAAGAAGTTCTGGATCATGGTGAAACTATTTGCGAGTAAGTGACATGTGTCGTTTGTAGAACAGCAAATGAATCGTCCTAAGTCTGATGGTAATTGCTTCGATTAATGACCAGCCTACCAATATCCAGTGATCATTCAGAGCTGAAGGGGATTTGATCCACCCATACAGTCGTTTTTCACTTATTGATAGCTCTAACAATGATAGTTATAATACTAATGATAACGATAATAATAATAGTGGCCCAGCTGAAGAGGAGGGCTGACTTAAGCTACCGTGCATTTTGATATACCATAGTGAGTGGAGCAAGAAGCCAAGGGCCGACACAGTTGCACGACCGTTTAGCAAGGCATAACAGTATCGGAAAAAAGAATTCAAGGTGCAAGCACAATGGTTGAGCTAACTGCCCCATCACTCTCCACTCGCTTCCGGCTGCGCACCTCTGGCAATCCAGAGGCTGCTGTGGCAGGATGTGCAGGGGTTGGTATCCTCCTAAGTCACCGGGCGGAAGGATCCTTACTTGGCTGGATACCCATTGATAGTTGCCTCTGCGCGGTTCGGCTGGCAATCTGTGTGAAAGAGGCTCACAAGGGGAAGTTTATCGATGTTTGTTTCTCGTGTCTGCTTACGCCCCAAAGGATTGTATCTCTGACACCATCAAAGACAAGTTTTATGACGTCCTGAATGCCCTGTTGCGGCGAGCTAAAAGCTCAGATATTGTTATGGTTGCCGGAGATACGAATGTACGAGTGGGCAGGCTTACCGCATTTCAGACTTAATTAGGTGGTCGACATGGACTGGACTGGACTCGGTAGGTACGGACAATAGTGAACAGTTGCTTCAGCTGTGTGCTGACCGCAGGCTGTTTTTATGCGGTACTAACTTCCGAAATAGCCGTAGTCGTCTGGCCACATGGTGTCCTCCAACGGCGTGCCGGCCACAAACTCAAATCGATCACATTGCCATCAGTTACCGACGGCGTGGATCAATAACTGACTGCCGGTCGTTTTGGAACACATTTGTGGATTCCGACCACGCACTCGTCCGGAGTCGCTTCTCCCTACGTTTTCCTGGGCCGCGTAAGGTGCAGAGAAATCGCTTGGCAATTGAGGGACTGGCAGGTCGGGATGTTAGACAAATTTACCATAATCGTCTTCTAGAGTCTCTTCCAAATGCTCCACCATCAGATGTAAATTCATACTGGGTCGAGATCGCCACCTCTTTGTACAGTGCTGGGAGTTTTGTTTGTTGCACGGCGCTACCGGGCTTACTCAAGCACTGGATATCAGACCGAATAGTGGCACTGCTTAAATCTCCGAGAAATATCCCAGTCAGACTTCAAAGTAACCTGACGTGACGAATTATCAGACGTCAAGTGGAATGAGCGTGCTAACCGACCGTGAAGTCTAGTGGACACAGAAAGTCAAAGAACTGGAAAAGGCTCAGAAAGATGCTAGTGCCCGAAGATTATTTCAGTTGATCGCGCGACCGGTCTCCGGAAACCTCCTTTGAGCGAAACCATCAGCGATCAGAAGGGGTGGCCACCTTGAATAAAGAAGAGCACCTCGACCGGTGGGCCGAATACTTCGAACAACAGTTATCGTGGCCACCAGCTGCCACTCATCTGGAGCCCACGGTGAACGTGGAATCCCCTACGGCCTCGGATGTTTATGACAGCTTATGTTCTCTCAAGCTCCACCGAGCTTATATCCGGATGACATCCCACCCGCATTGTTAAAAACGGGGATGAAATCCTCAGTCAGTGCTTGTCCGATCTGTGTGCCTGGATTCCGGAAAAGGAGACTGTCCCACACAACTCGGGGGAGTCGGTGATAGCGCCGATTTTTAAAAAAGGGACTCGTACTGAGTGTAATAACCACAAGGGAATCAGCTGAACCCCGGTTGTAACGAGGCTGTTGGCGTCACTTGTGCTTCGTCGCCTTATGGTGGCTCGTGAAACACTGACACGCCAGCAGCAAGCGGGATTCCGGCCTGGTAGGGGTCCCGTGGACCAAATGTTCATACTCCGTCAGGTGATAGAACAACGCCATACGTACAAACGGCCCACGATTTTAATATTCCTGGATTTCTCAGGCGCATTCGATTCGGTTGACCGATCTGTTCTCCTTGACTCGCCTATCAAGGAATGCCCCGGAAGTTTGTAAACATAATGCGTTCAGTGTATTCTAGGAATTCCGGACTTGTGACAGTATAGGGGAGCTTTCCAAAAGCTTCCGTACACAAAGCGGTGTCCGTCAGGGATGCCCACTCTTTTCATTCCTATTTGACTTCGTGATCGATGAAATCATGAGACGAACGCTGGAAGGTCTCCAAACCCCGGTGTTCAAATAGCCTGTGCCAAAAACTTGTCAATCTGGAATATGCAGACGACATCGTTATCGTCTTCGAAGAGAGAGAGAAGGCTCAGGTGTTTTCGGATGAATTGACCAAAGTCATCCTGTCCTATGGCATGCGCTTTGCACCCAGAGCATGTAAGGTCTTGCTCCTGGAAATCATCATCATCATCACCATCAAAGACAGCAACATCAGTGTTGACACTGATGCTTCACTGCCGTACAACCATAAGGTTCGTCTAATTATATTTAAAGCCCTAGAGTGAAAAGAAGAGAAAAAGAGTGGGTGAGGGGGGGACCTACTGCTGGACCATGTCAAGCGTTCTGAGGTGCCTACACCTCCAACCGCTCATTCAGACAATCTGGAAAGAAACTGACAGCAGGAACGCCACTGACATCGAGTAGCCGCCATTTCTTGCAAAGTCTCCAGCCAAGCACAGGCGGGGTCACGGGAGCCCCATCCTGGAAGGCGTACAACACCAACAACACCCAAACTCTTCGTGATCT
>SJOL01004460.1:3669-26305 GCA_004794785.1 Opisthorchis felineus | reverse complement strand
CTGAGAAGTCCACCGCCATCCTTGAAAAGAGCAGGTGGAAGGTCGTCAGGACCAGCAGCACGATGACGATTGAGTAGAGAAATACACTCGGACACTTTTGAGGCTGAAGGCGGCTCCAGATTCACGGTCCACCTTTCTGTTGAAGGCCAGGATTCTGGAATGGAGGTAGCAGGTGGCCAACTGAATTGGTGCTCGAAGTACTGTGCCCAGCGATCCAAACGTTCTGCTCTGCTGCATATCAGGGAGCCATTTTGGTCCCTGATTGTTCCGCTGATAAGAGGTTTCCGAGGGCCAGTCGAACGAATCAAGTGGAACAGCGTGCGGACATTACCAGCATTCTTTGCCTCTTCCATTTCTTCGGCCTTTCGGGTCCTGGAAATGCAGTCGCTGAACACGCCACTTACAATCTAGGGTGAGATAAACGGGCCTTTTTGTATCTTAGAAATTGTATTAGCTCAGATTTTAGTGAGACAGATTAGGTCACTGCACGAATCTTCAAGCCTCCGGTCGCGTTTGCTAATTTGAGACACCTATGACGTCGAAGAGGTGTATCCCTGAATCTCAAGGGACGTGTGTATCAGGCTGCAGTGCAGGCTGTCTTGTTGTATGGCTGTGAAAACTGGCCTGTTCGAACAGCGGAACTGAGACGTCTTCAGGTGTTTGACAATCTTGTCTCAAGGCCATAGATAGTGTGGGATGGTGTCGGCGAATCCGTAACGGGGAAATTGAAAAGCGAATTTACGGTTGTGCAACGGGAAATTCCATCGAAGAATGTGTATAGCACTAGAAGCTCTGTTGGTTAGGCCATGTTTTGCGCATGCCGAACCATCGCTTGCCGAAGAGAGTGGCCGATTCGGAGTAGCGGAAGCGGAGTGATCATCCCTTGACCTGGCAGGGCGGTATGATAGAGATTACGAAAAGTCCGGGAGCTGTGGGTGCGACTCACCCTCCAGGTTGATTCCTCATTCTATAATTCTCAACATATGTTTGATGGCACTTGGGTTAACGTGTGAGGTTCGAAAAAAATTGCATCGCCAACTTAAAAAATGAATGAATGTATATTGATTTAAACATTCATGATCATTGATCCAAACTTGTTTGAACAGATATACGGTTGAAGAACCCCGAGAAAAAAGTAATAAACCTTGTTACCCCGTATGGTATCTTGCCAAGGTGGCAGTAATGGCTTGTTTGTCATCTTCCAAAAAGAGCCATCTTGGATTGAAATAGTACTTGATAATTTGTCCAACGGATCGTTTTTATCCGTTATTTGGATCAGCAATCGTTGCTTATCATCCAGCAGGTGGAGTCAGGACAATAAATGTCACGAAGCTACGGTATTACACGTTTGATAAACTGCATTCTGATTTGTGGCAAACACGGAGAGCTCGTGCCTGCGTTGGTCATGCAGTGCGAATCCCATTTAATAGCGAATTCCGTTTAACAGTGCAAGCCTTGTTTTATCGATTGAATTACTCTGAAAACTGAGAGCATCCCTATTGGCTGAGTCATGTGAAATCGATCGGTGCCCGGCTGAGCGGAAATTTGTGTCACATCGAACTCAAGTTGTTCGGGCTGAAACATTGCTCACATCAGTCTAAAATTCCAGAATAGCTTATATAAGCTAAACTGTCATGCGAAAGGGATAAATTACCTATAGTATTTCCAAAAGTAACGTTTAATTTCGGTGTCATTTTTCATTAGGGTAGTTTGCAGGGATTTTCCTTGAAAGCATGTCGGTACAATTGGTAGATTTATAAGGAGTTTGCATGTTAAGACCGCTTGCGTGCGTATTCGGATGGAGTTTCCCTAGTTCCAAACACAGTGGTCTGTTACCTTAGCAACCTGACGCTAACTCATAAATGTCATACTATTTACAATTCTGTGTGAACAGAATTCTCTGGAAAATCCTTAGCCTTATCTCACCAACGAAGTGGACTTACGTGAGCTGTGGTCATTAACGTATATGGGAACTGGTCGCGGGATTTGTAGATTTCACGATTACATCACTCCCGTGTAAACAGTCGTCTTCCCGCCCTAGTGCAGTCCTTCTGAATTCATTCCCCTAAAAACATTCACATGTTGGCGTACTAGTTTGACTCTAACTGTTTGACACCCGCATTCAGTCTAAAGGTTGTTTCGTCATCTTATAAGAAGCATGTTCTTTTGTGTACAGTTGAATTCCTTGTTAGAATGCGCGTCTTCCCCAGTTTTTCTCTTCCCATTAGGTTAGTTGCTTTAAATAGACGCCGACATTGTGGTTGAATAGTCCTCAAGTACCTGGTTATTGCTGTCAAAATTACGGCTTTATCAAATCAAACGGTAAGCCGTTGGATGAACACAGAACGTTTCTCCTTTGTAATTTTTTTTTATCCATCTAACTTTTTGTGGGAATTTCATCCTGTAACTGAAGCCAATCTATGCTGAAAAGCCGAGAAGCACTGTACAGCTGTTTCATCCTTATTGGGAATCATCAGCAGTGCGCATCTCACGAAACTCCGGAGAGTCTCGAACCCGCGACCTCCTGGCTAGTAGTTTGAACACTTAACCGTTCGGCCACGAGTGGCTGATCAGCAGTCTGATTAACTCGCACTTAGACAGCATAGATTGGCTTCACTTACAGGATGAAATCCCCACAAAAACTCCCAAATCTCCTCACACTACTAACAATCTATAAGTAGCTCAGTGGAAGAATAAACTTCACCCTATCAGTGGAACTTCCATCTGAGAAGTCGTTGCTCGAGGAGCCAGTCAACACGTGTGACCGCGTTATGTGGATCCCTTGATTGAAGGATGAGCGACGCTATTTTCTGTCTAAGCGCGAGTTAGTCACACTGCTGATCAGGCACTCGTCGCCGAACGGTTAAGTGTTCAAACTACTAGCCAGGAGGTCGTGGGTTCGAGACTCTCCGGAGTTTCGTGAGATGCGCACTGCTGATGATTCCCAATAGGGATGAAACAGCTGTACAGTGCTTCTCGACTTTTCAGCATAGATTGGCTTCACTTACAGGATGAAGTCCCCACAAAAACTCCCAAATCTCCTCACACTACTAACAGTCCACCTAACTGTTTCCCTCACTTCCGCATCATTAAGGAAGAAAGCTGAGTTCATCCCTTATTTTGGGTCAGAGAAATGTAGAATGTGTTCCCACTCTTTTCTTGTTCAAATCATTGTAGAACAATCTATCGGGTTCCAACAGACTATCGGTTAAAAAGCATTTCACCGAGCCACCCAGGTCAGGCTGACGCTACAGCTATAGCTGAAAGATTGCAGGGTTTTCTGTTCCCCATGGTAGGCTAACTGGAAGGTACCAGTCACTTAGCTGTGGGAAATCATGTCTTCCTCACCGATTTATCGTCAAAGCTGTATTCAGTTTGCTGCTAACTGCCCAAAATTCAAGTCAGACAGGTTCAAAAGCCCTGACTACGTCCTGGTTTTGTCAGGTGTCAAAATGAAGGGTTGGTCAACTATCCTGCTGAGGGGAAGAGTTTAGCAGCTCAAATCCAAGTACCTTGGCTAGCAGTTATTGCCACCTGGAGCAGACAGGTAAACAGCTGGAGAATATATTCTGGTCTTCCAATAACACTCCTCGTCAGTCTCAGTTAATTAGTAATTCCCTAAAAGAACTGACCTTCCATAGACAAAGTTTAAAACGACATTCTTTGCCAGTCGCGAGTTACTGTACGATTTCCGTCAAGAAGCAGTCACCAGGAGAGCAGAGATGCATCTCCTTTACCAGTTGTAGTCTTGTTTGGAATAACTGGTCCTCGAAGACGCACTTCCAAAGAGCAGGGCAGACTCGACAGATCCAATTATATTCTTAAATATCTGGGGGGGGGGGGTATCTTCAGGAATCCGACCATCCCGACACACTCTTGGTACAAAAGAATACTTGGTTTCCGTACTCAAGACAATCATTTTGCTCTAAAATTCACTGACGTTTTTCTGGTTTGACAATAACAAGCGACCAGATAAGATGAACTGTTAGGTTTATCAGAATTTATACAGTTTGTCTGATGAAATACGAATGCTTACCGGTTCATAGCCTGATTCCTTTACACAGATACAGAACATTTAATATGTACAAACCTCCCGAGTGTTTTAGGCGGTAGGCAGCCATCGCTGTAGTCTTGAGGAGTGCCACCTCTTGGACCAACAGCTGCCTACATTGTTTGGCCGCTCAAAGCTCCTGGTTGGGTTTGCCGGTTTGTCCGTCTGTACTCATTGGTGTCTCAAATCTATGGCAGATTCTAGTGGAAAAAATTGCGTTGCATTGTGGTTTATTGTATTATACTTCATTGGACTGTTTTGTTTTTTATTCCGACATATAGATTTAGCTTATTAATATATATATAAATAACAGATATTGCATGAATGGTTATGCAAATTATCCACCTTAACACTTTGGATGTTCCGGTGTGTCGAGCCGACGACGGTGATCGATGTGACTGTCTATGACTATCTTTGTACAGACCAAACAGATTTATAACCAGTACTGTCTAACCATATGTATGTGGCTGGGTACGACTAGTGAGTGGAGCGGGCCACCCCAACACCTCCCGTAAACATTGTATATCTCAACTGCTCACTTGAAAATTGTGGGTCACCATTTGGGTGTGCTGATGACTTCAGAACTGTCCCTCACTTTCCTCATCTTACCTAGTTCCCCCGGGTTTATAGTGCGTACAAGACAACCGTATGGATGGATGGATGAATATACGGCTCAGCGTAAACCACATGTGGCACTACTGATTGTGCGCAGGTGCCTTTCTGCTCGTTCGATTTAACAAGCCAATCCACAAACAGGGACAAGGTCAGTATATCCAGAATGCAACAGGTTCATATCCTCCTCGAGTTTCGTGAGATGCGGAATGCTGTAGCTTGGTTCTCGAATTCTAACATGTGTTAAGGAAACTCCCGGGGAAACCTCACTAACTACGGAAAGTAGCACTGTGCTCGAAGAGTGCTGGACAGCCTTTTCAGCATGCTAGTTTAACGGTGTATACTACTGATGAAGCATGTGAGTAGTGTCCGGTCATGTGTCAAAGCCCAGTTCCCGCATCTGATGGAAGGTTGGTGAGGAAAACATGGAATCACTTTGTTCATTTTTGTTATATTTAACAGAGGGTGTCCAGAAAAGCTTAAGAGGACACTTGAAAATGTTCACTTTTCAAATACTCTGTGCAAATCAGATTTTTACTGTCACATCTAGTGGCGGTTCGTGGCAGTCCTCCAACAACTCCGCCTTGGGAGGGTGTTATTTCATTTCGCTAGTGTAACTCCCACTGCGGAATAATTTCCTCAGGCGAAATCTCACACGATAAAGGTACCAACGTCGAGGGGAATTTTTAGAAAATGCCCCCCTGTCGGCAAGGAGTAAAGGATTGCTGGTTCCGGCATCAACAGACAATCGTACGATGTCAACTGAGACAGGATTATAAATGACTGTCACGTTCGACGGGGCTATAAGCCCAAGTGATTCACGCCGGTCATATCAGGAAGGCTGGTCTGCATCCTGGCTTGGTTGATAAAGATGCGCACCACATGTTTGCCGCCAGTGAAGCTGGAATATAGAAAGAAGCTACGAGTAATTATGTTGTATTCGTCGAGTACCCATTGTTTCAATTTTATATGGAAATAAACAAATCATTTGAATAACGAAATTGGAAAGCTTGTAAGGTGTTCTGGGCGCGACCCCCACCCTCCCTCCAGGTATTTTACAATACCATATGCGTGCATATATGGAGGTCATTATTGACAGACAAAAGTACGCTGTTTGGCAGTGCACTGTATGATGTCTACAGCGCAAAAGTTAAAGGTCGAAAGGTCAGTGTCAAGCATAATATACTGAGTAGTGTGTTCCGTTTTTTTTCACTCGTTGCCGGTCAGCTGATTTTCAGTGCGCACACAATTAGAGTTTGCGCATCCGCGTTGGCGTCGCCTCGAGGTCAAATTTTCAGTCGAGTTCGAGTGATTTTCGGAGAATCGATATACTGTCTGAAATGCTTCTGTGGTAAAGACAGAATGACTAGAATAAAGCAGATGAAAGACAACTTAACTGGAATCGGGTAACCACGCTAGCCAGTATTTACGCAATCCATCAAACACTCGACTGATTAATCATGCTCGGCAAGGAAATTTGCGGACATGTTACAGCCTCCTTTGGTTGCCTGCTTCGATCGGATGGGTATCCATAAATTTTCCGCTATCTGAGTTGCTTTGTTGTTTGTTCAAAGCTCCCGTAACATCATTTCGGTTGCAGACCCACTTTTCATGTGTAAACACTTTCGCCCGTTGATATGTGGTGATTCAGGCTTGTCCAGCGTGCTCTGGTAACACTCTCTTCTAGTATGCTAGATTTCCTGAGTTCAAATTCCGACACAGCCAAGTGTATGCACAGCTAATGAACTCTAATAAGAGTGAAACTCGATTTCAGTGCTTCCCCCATTGGTGTGGACCTACGAAAATGATTGCGCCAGGATAGGAGAACGACTTTTCGCTTGAGGTCGTGACAGGCAGACTAATCGCTCAAAACAAACCAGGGGTCGTCATTTGAGGCATCGGGCATTCCGCTCACACCACTCAAGCGCAAACATGTTCATCTGTTCAGACCTAAAAATGCAGATGAGTGCACGGTGAGCTGGTGGAGTAGTGGTAACACGCTCGCCTCGCATATCAGATTTTCAAATCCCGGCATTTCCACTGCATATTCACTACTGATGAGCTCTAATAAGAGCGAAGCTCGAATCGAGTACCGGTCCTTTTTGTTTGGACACACCAGAATGATTGCGCCAGGACAGGAGGACGATTGTTCAAATGCTAGTTATATGAACGGGAATTCTACAAATCGGGCTTATGCTATGCGGGCGATTCAGGTGGAATTCAGATCCCATGAAAACCAAACACGTAGACAAATGGGTTTTGCTCGCTAATTTCATGGAAGTTGGGTTCAAGTAGAACATATGATTGACGAAAACTCGGGGAGTGTGCCCATCTGTTGAACCCCAAGAAGGGCAAACCCGGTCGTGGGCAGTCGAAGAGTTTTCAGCAATCTTATGAACGGTTTCCTTCATGAAAATGTACACAGTCTCCCACGGTAATATACCAAAGATCCTGAACAGCCTGGGCGAATGAATAATCAGTTAAATACTCCAAAGCAAACATCCGGCAGAAACGGTTGTGGATACGGCGTCGTCAGATTAGGTGATAATGTAGGTGCATATTTACCATGATCTCTTTGGACCATAGTTTTCTCTCTACCATAGCAGGTGTAAAGCGATCGAAGTATGCGCTCTGAAGAGATCAAGCGTGACACATCACCGAAATAAGTTCGAATGTCGTGCGAATGTACTGGTAACTTCCATGTGTGTACGAGAATTTGTGGGGACCATTGCTTGTCTTTGGACAACCAGTATTACGTCATCCTCTACCGAGCTCAATTTTCCACCGGCAAACGTCCCATCGGTCTCATGGACATGCGTGTCTGAGTGCCTCCTTCTTCAGGTGGCGTTTGCTAAAATTTGGATTAACAGGCGAATGGTGCGTTGCTTTTCGACTGCACAAATGAACGGTGAGCACAAATGAAACGGTGTGAGCCCAATTCAGTTTGTCCTAGATTTCGTAGAATATCACTAACTTCAGATGCGTGGTGATTAGCTCACGCCTCCGACGCATGTAAATTTGTACTCCGTGTAGTGTCGGTTTAGTTGTTTGCGGTGGGAGAAATTGAGAGTTAACGCTCATCGACGGCTAACTAGGATGAACTATCAAGCGTAACCTGATGCACCACTTAAACCACGGAGCCAACAGAGGCCATTTCGATCCCGCTCACGCCAGATCCAACTTCAATGCTCTTTCCAAAATAAAAATGTTCATAAATATGTTCTTAGTAAATTTTTCCCAGGTAAACACAAGAAGTGCGTTCGGACGACTGAATTAAATCAATTTATGGTCAACTTGTAAAGAAATACACCACTATATGCGTGCGGCTCCACTAATGACGACATGACAAGCTATTAACAGCTATTCGCACGTATAAACACTATGAAAATAAACTGGACGCAACCTCTTGCATGACGCACTATACTGATAAAGTTTCGTATAATTTACGGTGCACGAGCTGCCTCGGCACCCACCGTGAAGATGTTCGATAAATATCACGTGTACTTTGAATAAAGCAGTACGGAAAGTCAGCAACCTCCCCCCACCCCGTCCATGGCTTTAGCTTACCGGGTTGGTACAGAATCTTGAAAATATAAAGGTCAGTCCCTTACTTGAGCAGAAAATTCATCGTAGTAGTTATGCTTGGATGAATGGAGACTCGACCGACAAGTTTATTGTCCACTCTGGGGATTGATCACTACAGTTCCCGGGAAATAAACATGTCTGGTGAGCCTAAGACGGGGGAAACCAGCAGTGCTCTGCGAATTTCGTGCGGCATTTATAGTATAGTATGATATAGTATGGTATAGTACGGCACAGAGTCCAATAATTAGGACTTGATTGTTTTACCTGCCGCTCAGATTGAACACGAAAGTTTAGTGTTCGAAACAGAGCTGGATATCTCTGTTGTAGTAGAAGACTTGTTCCGCTGCTCTCCGTTCGTGTTAGATTTAACCGCAAACCGAGCTCTTGGCGAATTTTGTGCAATTTGGGTTCAATTAGAACATAAGGTTGACGGAAACTCCGGGAATGCATCAACTTGTTGAGCCCTAAGAAGAGCGACGTGATTGTGGGCTGTCAAAAAGTTTTCAGAAACCTTATGAATAGTTCGCTTGAAAAAAATAAGCCGCTTTATGCTTAAATGAAATCACTCTTGGGCACAGTGTTGTTGACGTTTTTACATTAAAAACGGAGTAGTTGACGGTTTTGAGTAACGACATCCACCGGTGATTTTGCCCTGGCTATCACCGCGCTATCAGACCAGATTCTGACTGGTCTAGCGCTCAAGCATCCTGTGGTATCCGTTTTTTTTATTTAGGAAAACAAAGCTCCAAAGTGAGATACAACACTCTTCATTCCAGGTTTGTTCACGGTGTGCTGTTCTCTGTTCTAGCCGTTTCAACGTCCCGAGTGATGTCTGAGCGGGTTTCATTAATTTTGCGGTTCATATGTGAGTTTGGCTAGATGGCAAAACACCCGAATGACAGAATGTGGACTGAGCAAGTTCCAGCACCAGCCATGTGTCCGTCACTGATTTTGGCGCATTCTGTAAAGAAGAGCAGATCAGAACAGATTTCTTGAACCATAAAAAAGGGTATTTTAACCTCCTGGCTATGCGCGGTGTAAAAAAAAACGTTATGCCGTCCATTATCGTCACTTCACCTATGAAAACATGCTGCTGCTGTAGCAGGCATTCTATGTGGAAACGTATTTAAAATATCCCTAAATGAAGTCCAACAAATTCCATGTCCACCCACCAGACTAACGTGAAAACTACTCAAGCCGAAGTTGTTAGGAAGGTAAATTAATTTTCATCTTTGCATTCTCGTAGTGAAAGGAATTCATCTGCAGGGTTGCAACAGCTATTCCGCCTGCTTTTCATCAAAAATAGCCTGATGTGATTATCGGTGCTCCGTAGGATGCTCCAGCGAAGTCTACGTGGGGTCCCCCAGATGGATTCTAGAGGAACTTCTCAGTGCTGTCATAGGAATTGAGGAAGCCAGGAAAAAAGGTAATGTCTATTGCCCTTAATAATGGCACTCGAGGTTTACGGACGTACAGTAGATGGCCATTTTCAATGTGCTCTTCCCGATAAGTAGGTGTTGTAACTAACTGCTGTCCCTGCTCCAGTGCCTTAGTATCGGAAAAAGAAAACAACAGTTTTATTGCGGACAGCTGAGTGCTGAGTGAGTAGCATTGCGGCATTTGAAGCGTACTTTTGACCTTGAATCCTGGCTGTCCGATCGGCGTTGGGTGAACACTCGTCATCATCGGCTGTGCTTCTGTGCCATGCCTGAACACTCATCATCGTCGGCTGTTGCTGGACTGATTGACTGCTCGGAAGCTGGTTTTTCCGATCCGGATGCTTGATGGCTTCCCTACTACAATTTCGCATTATTTTCAGGAACCTGACCATCCTGACAGTAGAGAACCTCCTGATAATCCCCAGGAACATCAACATCCTGGTTTGTTATTTGATTTTAAGTAGTGTGACGAACGTATCCTTTCGCAAAATCGATTTTCCCTGACCACTAATTATAGAGAGGGTGAACAGCAGTTGGAAAAGAAACATGGGGACTAGGAGCGATTTCCGAGTGGCAGGTCTAATAGCCCATCGAACAGGTGTGTGCATTTGCCATCACGAGAAGGGAGTATTGTTGACCTAATTGCTACTGGACTGTTTACGGAAGTGCTGATTCCCTCTAAAGTGGGTTTAGCGTCAAAGCAAACAAATCATTGTGGTTTTGAACCTTTCCGAATGATTACCATCGAATAGCGCAAAATGAATTGAAAATTGCATGATTCGTTATGAAATGTTTATTTATAAAGCTCAATGGGAGACTTCCTAAAATGAATTTGGTGCAGTCGTCAACAACGTCAGGATAGCCAAGTCTGTGCGAAGTTCATTAGGTCTAACAGCACAACCGTCCTGGCCAGGTTATGCTGTTCGAAAAATATTACAGTGGACCCTCTCAGGACCTGCAAATCGAAGACTAAAAACAATTATTTGTATAGTGGTTTGTTATTGACGAAAGGGTTAGATTCAGCCGGATGTACTGCACAAAGATCACTTCAAATGGTACAATGTTTAGAGGAAACGACTCATAAGGTTGCTAAAGTATTTGACAGCCCATGACCGGTCTCCTCCTCTTGGAGCTCACCGGGTAGGCGAAACCAACGACTATCCGTCAAAATTATAAACCAAAATTCTACAGCAGTTCGCAAAATACACTCATTTGTACACTAATTTGGTTTCAAAAGAGGAATCCACTTAGTCCTAGCTTCATTTCTAGTTCATGATACACTTCGCTCAATAAAGAACTTCGTAAATGAGGTACCCAACTGATGCAATGCCATGTACAGTGCTCTGCGTAAGTTGTTACCTGATTTTACGTTTTGTTCCCGATCAACTATGTTATCACTGACGTACCGTCTGAAAAAATAACGGATGGGTTGAATGCTTCACAGAATGGATGCTCGCTTGCACACCTTTTCGTAGGTTTTCAAATGTTGTGTTGATGTACTTCTCAATCCGCAGGCCGTGGCGCAGTTCGACTAGAATTCGCCAGACGTTCCTGTCAAATCTGTGTACCCGACTGCATCACACAGTGTGCTTAAATGTTGTCAAACGGCTGTAAATTTCATTGCCGGAAGCAGAAAACCCTATATGTACGAAACTGATGGTAGTGTGAGGAGATTTAGTAATTTTCAATGAAGATTTCTACCTGCAAGTGGAGGCAACTTGTGCTGAAAACCGAGAAGCACTGTACAGCAATGTTCCTTCCCTATTGGGAGTCATCGGAGGTGCGCATCTCACAAAACTCCGTTGAGTTTCGAACCTACGACCTCTCAGCGAGTAGTTTCAACACAGCCGTTCGGCCACGAATGACTGACCAGCATCATGGTTAACTCACACTTAGACAGAATACAAGACCACCAATCCTTCAATCGTGGAATGCACATCACGTGGCCACGTGCTGCCTGATTGGCTCCTCGGGGGACGAATTCTCAGACGGAAGTCTCACTCTTAGGAAGAATGACTTCACAAGAAGAGTGAATCTATGCCTTGTTCGAGTGGGAGCTAATCACACTGCTGCTCAGCCGCTCCTGGCTAAACGGCTGAGTGTTCATACTAAAAGCTGGGAGGTGACGGGTTCAAAACTCCATGGAGCTTCGTGAGATGAGCACTTCTGATGATTCCCTATAAGGATGAAACGGCTGTAGAGCTGTGCTCCTCGGCTTTTCAGTACAGGCCAGCCTCACTTACAGGATGAAACCTCAATCTAAAATATCCGAAAGTACCTAGCTAATTCTAAGTTTATGGCTACGCAGCTATCAGTGAACGATTAGCTCTGAAGAAAATATGAACGCGGGTAATTGGCCAGACGACACCTCAAAGGATAGGCATCTCATTGGAATACTCAAGATATATGGGCTCAGTGAAACGGGTGGTTAAGCGTGATCCTCAGATATCTTAATTCATTTTAAATTGCTTCCCGAGTGGGGCATTTCTGGTCCCTTTTAGGAAACAGAAATGGACGGTGAATTGTGCGTGACATTCTGCTGAAACAGTTTTACCAATACTTAGCGAAAACACTCATTTGCACGCCAATTTGGTTTTGGGGGAGACTCACATGGAACCCAGCTGAATCTCTCGTTGGAGACGTTTTTAAGCAACTGAATGTGCTGCACCAGGCCACCTCATGTTTCAGTTGACACGATATTCGAGATATCGCGATACATTGTCTAGACGTGATGCACTACTCATGAGGTTGTTGGAAACTCCGGGAGAGCCCATAACCGGTTTCGCCCTTCTTGGGGCTCGTCAGGTGGGCGCAATCCCCAGTGCAGCAACCTTAAGAGTAGTGTATTACGTCTATACAGTTTTACCAATAGTTTATAAGTTGTGCTTCAACGTCCTTCTACTAGAATAATGAGCTCCAAAGAGCCAGAATCTACAGCAAGGTCTTTCAAGGTTGACAAGCCAAAGAAACTACAAGAAGCTGGCTCCATTTATATCTTTTCACGGGATCAGCTACCTATCACAGGACCAGACATAGGATCAAGGAACTGCACAGTGTGGTGCTGCGCGGAATTTCGTTTCATGTAGCATGAATCTTCAAACCAAAGTCTGTTGGAAGCAGGCTAAGATAACCCATTTGCCGAAAAAAACATTCCCTTCAGCCTTTCCGGATCTTCTTTAAGGCAAAATGAATGGGTGGATTTCAACTAATCCTGAACCAGTTCAGGCAGTCCAAACTGGATGCAACTGAATTGCAATAGTGACCATATTAATCGTGCCATTCACCTTCTCAAAGTACCACTAAGTAAACAGCGGTAAGTGGTTTCAGGATTCGTAGGAATCCCCTTGATATCGCTGTCTACTAAACCTGAGCAATCATTCTGATGAGTCCACACCAAAGAGGGGCAGCACTGAGCTCGAGTTTCACTCTTATTGGGGGGTGTTACCAGTACTCCCACCAGAGCACGGTGGATGCATCTAAATTTTCAAGTGTGAACATGTAAACGTGCTCCCGTTTCATTGATGTGACTGACTGACTGACCCGACAACTCGAACGACGACCCACTTACTACTCTGGTTGTATGGATCAGTTGCCCCATCTGCCAGGACGTCCCAGTCAGGTAGTGCAACGGATGCTTGAAACTTGCCCGGATTCGACTAGATTATCTCTAACGCACCACTTCAGTTTCAGTACTTACTGGTATTAACGAGTGACCCAACTGAGGACAGTGATGAAGACACAGCTGTGCAGTCGCCCACGATAAAGAAGAGAGAGTCACGTTCATTTGTGCCGCAAAATAAAGCGGCAGATTTGCAGCTTTTTGAAGGCACTTGGTCATCAAGCTATTTAGATAGTTGAAGCTGCCAGAAAAGTGGATGTGCTCCGTAGGTGCGGTGTATGAGCCGCATTTGAGTAACCGCTACTGCGTTCAATACATAGCAACCTGCGTTGAGCTAAAGTATGTAACTGAAACTTGTCAGAAAGTCGTTCTGCAGGTCCAGTGGATTATCCCTGGTTCACTACCGCAATTATAGGGTAAACTAGGTGAGGCCATCAAAGAAACGAATGCTTTTACACACTTCGAAAAGTTTGAAGCGAAACAAAACAAGTTAGCCCACAAGAATGTCCTTACCTCAGCCTCTTCCTGCATTTCACCACTGAAGGTGAGGTATTCTGAGTTTCGCTTGGCTTTTTGGGGTCCTGAGCATTCGGTGTGTATTTAAATCAACTTGATGTGACACTTAGGCTGAGTTGAATTTTTGTCAAGTCGGCTAACCTGCCTCATGTGAAATCAACCGGTATACAATTTTGTGATCTGCCATAAAACCTTCTTTTCATTTACTGGCATTGGAAGTAACGGAAAACTATGAAATACTCGCTTCTACCAGATTCCATGTGTTTACTGCATTAATCAAACTTGTTTTAAATTTCCTAAACAGTTCACGAAGTAAACTCATTTGCACTCAACTGAATCCCAGCTCAATCTCTTGTTTGGGATTATTTTTTAACTGAATGTGCCGCACAGATACCGCTTCGTACCATAATCAAGATATCACAGTATTGAGGGGAAACTACTCACAAACTTATGAGTAGAGTTCATTCAAGATTTGCCAGTAGGTCTTGTTTAAATGTTCACCTTAACTGAAACGATTCACGAGTTCATACTTGTTCTGTGCTGCTTTATATGGCTGCATCATTCTTTCTTTGGAGCACTACATTTTGAACTTTGAACATGTTGGCCGTATCAGTGGTATCGAATTAATTTGGAGTCAAATACTCCTCCCGAAAGAAGCCAGGAGATTCTGAAGTTTCAAAGCCTCTAGACAAGAACCCTCATTACCAACCCCCGCGATGCACAAGCACTGGAAATTGTCAATATAGGATAAATTGTAGGAAATGATAAAAACTTACAAATATTTATTCGGCAAATTAAACGTTGGATTGCTGGAACCGAGCTGATTTGATAAATCTCTCGTATTCGGCGACCCTTTGATGATTTGTAATTGACGATAGACCATCGATAGACCCCAATCAGCGGAGTATCTGTAAGGCCAAGCACCAGAAGCCTAGGAGAATTGTACGTGTTTTGCTTTCCGTTCAGAACGAAGGGCGATGATAAAATACCGTCAGTCACAACGTTCAGAGGTAAAAATTAAAAAAACGGTCTCATTCCAGCTAACAGTCCGAAGCGAACCAATTCTCTTGTTGTTTTAAGTGAAAGTTAACAACTGACACTCACAGTTTAACAGTTTTCCTCGGCGCATTGATTTTGGTGGGTGCACTCCAAAGAATTCAAGAACTGGATTCGCCTTTTGCCCCATTTAGGCTCATCACTAATGAAGATCCTTGGCCCTACCAGAATTCGGACCCTCAGATGTCATACGTGCGAGATGGGCTAGTATGGCAGTGGTAACACCAATTATCCTGGGGTCGAGGTGTACCACAGCGCTGCTGATAAGCTTCCATAGGAGTAAAAATCCAGCGCATCCTGTCTATGATGTGGACTCATCAGAATAGTTTAACCAGAACAGGAGGAGAACTATTCAAAGGATAGAGACGTGAATGCAACTTTTACAAGTCCCACGACTGCCTACATGAAATCCCAAATTCTCTGGAAGCGGACAGATTTAACATTTTAAAGAGAAAAACAATTGTTACGTGGATTCTGCCACCCAGAGCGAATTTCAAGAGTGGATGCGAAAGTGCCAAGATTTTGGTGATAAAAACTGCTGCAATTTCGATTCATCTAGAGCCAATTTGTCTGTTATCTATCCCCGTTGTTTTCTTTCATTTGGTTACGTCTGCTAACCACCTGTGGTGGATGGCAGACTGATGACTAGGACGTGTGCGCTGGTACGACTTGTCTCATTTGGCGGTGAAGTCATGTAAAGGCCGTAGATCAATATGTTGTGAAAATAGCCATTTGCAGTTTAAAGTGTGCATGATATTAGTTTATTCGATGTTCCGGTCACAACTGAGAGTTCGGAGGTAGCTACTATGCTTCGTTTACTTTACGGTACCGAAACTGGAGCCTTCCAGTATGAACTACCCAAACGTTAGGCCACGAATGTCTCTGTAATCCAAGAGGAGATTGATGGCTGCTATCTGGAACAAATCTCGCTCACTGGAGCGGCGAATAAAGCTCATCGCCCTGAAGATGGGAAGGTACTACCGAGGGGGAAGGTGACTTTTAGTAGGAGTAGTACAAGTTTAATATAATTGTAGAAAGGCATTCCATTACACAGCACTGTCAACTAATTTCATTTTGTTGGAGTCACAGTGTGGCTCATGATCTCGCTAGAATAGTGTATTCCTCAAAATTTATTCAACTGGGTCTACAGAAGTCGACTTTTCTTAGCGTGTTTTCCACCTTTTTGCATTGTTGAGATTTAGTGTTTCGTCGACAGGATGATGGGATTCCTTTCAGGGGAGTGCTAAAATAGTTCCTCCTAGGGACTATTTCCTATTGAGGACGGATAGAATGAAGAATCATCCTTCTCACATTTTGGGGGTTCCAACAGCTTCCCCACAATTTTCCGAGAGAAAGATTAAGGTTTACCCCGTATTGTCCTTTCAACTAAATCCAAGCTTTCTTCCTATTCCTCTCCACGACAAACGTTATTCAGCTAAACAAAATTGTTTTATCGCTTCCTTTTCGTTAAGCTACCTCCATTTGTCCACCAGGTTTTGTAATAACGAACTTTGCACCGTGTGACATACAACCACCAGGTAGACCCAACCTGGTGTAGCTACGCTTGGCAATATACTTGTACGCCTGTTCGAATCGTTAGCCGCATCTCAGCAGGTAATCTCAGCTGTATGGGTCCTACAAACCGACAAAAAACGAAAGTGCTGTCAGTCAGTCACTTCAATTTCATCAAACAGCTTCGACAGCTCATCGAGGGACAATTGTATACAACGCACTGGGGTCGTGTGGGTGGTTCCGTCAAGAAGTATCGCAACGCCGTTGTACAGGCATCGAGGTTATACCATCACAACAATAATGGCATGGTAACATTGTAATAAAATCGACCGTGCGCGTGCGTGTTTGTTTCATATGTCGTCGACATGTCAGCACTGTTGCTCTCACGTAACCAACGCAAGGGTCAAACTGGTTAGAGTCAACTTATATGCTCCAACAGGCGGTCAGGGAAAAAAATGCGCGCAGCTGTCAGAAATGATAACTTAGCATACAAGCCAACACACACACACACACACACACACACACACCATTAGCTGGACCACAGTCACGATAGGTGATTTTACTTGCATCGTCCAACAGTGACATTAGGGATTCAGTCAGCTGATCGACAACTGATGCATCCGCGCTGTCCTGTCTATGACGAACTGAACTCGTGCAGACAAATCGGCCTAAGAGCACCACAGTGCTGTTGTAGGAGGGTTTCATGATTGTACGAAACTTTACCCATCACCTTAACTGATTAACCTGCAAGGATCTCTAGGTATGAGAATTATTCAGATACCGATTCATCAGGTGGATTGACACAAAAGTCGGAATCGGTAATTCAGACGAAATTGATACGTAAGTCGATGCCTCGTAGCAGGGTGACAATCAGCATGTTGGCAGCTGAAATGAATTTCAAGCTATTCCACCAAAGTTACTTGTGATTGGATATACTGCGCTTTGTGATCAGTCGTAACACCTACCCCTCACAGGTCAGGTGTTTATTGTTCAAACTCTGACACGGCCAAGGATATGCACTGGTAATGAGCTCTAGTGCGAGTGAAACTCCAGCCCACTGCTTCCTCCATTTTGTGTGGACTCGTCAAAATAATTGTGCAGGGACAGGACTGTTCAAACGAGAGAAAAGTGACTATGAATTCAAAACTGGCTTATCAAAGGATTTATGCTTGTTACCTTATCACAGATTTTGTTCAGTGTGATGCGAAGTCCGATGATGAACAACGAGCCATCTTAATGGAAGGTGAAGCAGTGGTCTAAGTGAGAAAGGATCGGTAGTTTATTAGATCTGTTCGCCGAGTTTGACAGTTGACTTGGACTTCACTGTCCGTTGTGCTGGGCAATTTGGCCGCAAACCTTTCGGTGCCAATAATCAGTGCGTTGTGATTGGAAGTGCGTGGGTGTTGTGCCTAATGTATTGAGCTAGAGTGTACTCACCCAGGCCGGCCTTGACTGGTTTGACGTACCTCGTGATTGGTGCATGTCTAGGTGGTTGGGAGATCTGATATCTCTGTGACGTTTGTTTCTTTGACTCCATAGTGAGTTATGTATCTTGCTCTGATGGCTTCGTCCAATTCAGTTTTACCGTTGAGTTGGTGATCCCTAGCTCGAGGTGTTGTCCAGACAGAGCCGATTTCAGTATGCCGACTGATGGGATTCTTCATATGATCCATATGATTCATATGATTCTGAAAATTCCTTCCGGTTTTGTGCATTTCTACTTGTCATGATCTTCATTTCTGCATGGGTCGAATCTGTGGCCTGCGCGATCTTTACCCGTGGAAATAAGAAAAATGGGTCATACCTTTTGATAGCTATCTTATATTTCTTTGCCGGTACGGAAGGTTTTATTCCGGTCTGTCCAGGATAACATTTGTTTTGCTCTGTGCCGCTGATATGGTAAGAAGCGTTGTGCCCTGCGGCTTTATCAGTTCTGTCCTTGTGAATTTGAGCATGCGGAAGAACTATCCACTTAGTTGTGTGATCACACGGTGTCTTCTTTTTCAAGCTTCTGATGAAATTGCTGAGGTATCGGTTGCTGTAGAATGCACAGTCATCTTCTCCTGTTCGCCCAAATTCTGCTGTAATGCGGTGCATCTCCTCTCCCTTGAGTGCAGACTGAATGCAAATTTCTCTTGTGCTTCCCGGGGTGGTTACTCCTGCAACTTGGTACTTTGTCATATCCGTCTGCTCTCGCTACTTCCGACAACATGATACATCACGTATTGTCTGATAATACATAACATAATAAGTGGAAAGCGGAATATTTAACTTTTTCTTCATTTGGATTTCATGGCTTTGATTGAAGTCTGAGTCCTACTAAAGAAATCATCTCTATCCCGAAGGGCACACCCTAACCAAGCTCGACAGGCAGTACCTATTGGTAACGAAAGATTCAGCTATATATATATATAAGGACAGAGGTAGAGAGAAAAAATTTACGCAGTTTACAACTTCAAGGCATTAGTTCGCTACCCAACTGTGACCCTCATCAGTTTGCTTTGCTTCACAGGACACATTTCTCCAGATTTCCAAAGTTCTTTTCGAACACCAAACTGAAAGTTTGGTGAGGAGATTGCTGTCGCCTGCGATTTTGATTCATGAACTTTGATTGTAGTTGGTCTGTTACACAGTACCACGTAATTGTGTACCTTCTTGAAGCCGGTGGCTCTGGAGCAGGTACTAGTCACCTGTTGACTCAAATGAGTTATCAATCGGATCATCTCAACTGTTTATCACACCAAAAAATCAATAAAATGATATACACAACGTAACCTTTGGACAAATCCATCTGTACGCATTACGTAGGGAGAAACACTGCCTCTAAGAGCAAATTTACTAATTCACTAAATTGAATTTTACCTTGTCTAAAAATTTTTCCGTTTTTGAAAATTCACGGTCGGGTAGTCCGGCTTTTTATCTTTGACGGAGGCTGTTTCGAACTTTCAGGACGTTACTGTGATGCAACAGATCGCACGGTTTAGCAACACCTTAAATTGTCAGTTCAGGGCTCATTTTGTTACTGAATTCAATCTATGCTCAAAAGCCGGCAAACACTGTACAGCTGTTTCATCCTTACTGGAAATCATCAGTTTTCAACCAGCTACCGTCCGCCCAGTGGTTGAACACTTAACCGCTCGGCCATGAGCGGCTGAACAGCAATATGATTAGCTCTCACTTAAAGAGGGTATTGAATTACCCTGGAGGACCTTCACACAGCATCGACCGACTGCCTCCTAACTAGTCAAATATTAGTCGATTGATGTCCAATAAACACAGTAAGCTGGATTTCCACGGCGATGATCTTAGCAGGTGCGACAACATCTTGCTTGAAATTTTCAATACCTCGATACACGTAAGACGAAACGGATGGCTTCGAATTAAACTTTCTAGGCAGGCGTTTTAGTCATATATTCAATTTTTGAGCATTATGGAAGTATGCAAACCGAACATCCTTCAGGCAAACAAAACCCATACGTTTGCAAATAGAGCTGGTGGTATTGATTGGGGACCCAGTTAAATCCCCCTTTATTATGATATTCCTCAAATGGATGTGATGCGCAAGGGATGTTATGACCAGTCACTTTGTCCTCTCCTCTGCATATCACAAGGTGAAAGAGAGAAGGCGATCTACCATAAATTTCTCACTTGTTCATTTACCTTTGCTATTCGGACTTCGTTATCCGGATTCTGCAATGGTGGGCTTTTAATCAAATTCGTTACCACCACCTGCTTTCTAGATACCTTACCAATAGCTTTCAGGGGATTCTTCACCGACTGCAGTGGGTTTCGCATGTTATTACAGACTTCAGTTGCCGAACAGATCCGTTCTTGTTTGATTTGACACGGAAAATGAGTCATCCTTTTATAAACGTAATGTATTGCATATAAGGTTGCTGAAAACCCCTCGACAGCCCACAAACGATTTCTCCCTTCTTGGGGCTCATCAGATAATCGCAGTCCACGAGTTTCCGTCAGCCTTATGTTCTAATTGAACCCAAATTGGTCAGATTTCGACAAATACACTCATTTGCATATCAGTTTGGTTTTGGCGGGAGACTCACCTGGAACCCAGCTGAATCTCTCGTTTGTGATTTTCTCAAGTCATCCTTTTATTCTTCCGGACGTATAAGGCTCAAGATTATATCACAGTTTTTCTAGGCAATCTGTCAGATATCAGCCTATTAGAATATATTTGTCGCTGAGTTGGTATAAGCGAAGCGGGGATTTCAGCAATTGGTTAGTCCGGGGCAGTTCGGAAGGTGTGGTACCTAGTTCAGCCAATCAGAAGGATGGGAGATAGGGTGGTGATAATAACGACAATTACATCCTGGAATACGAAAGCCACATGACTTTATATCTGTTTGGTTCCTCTGTTTCAGGCAGCCTTGCAACCATGGTTGGAAATGTGCTGAGGTCTAGGATGTATCAATGTAAATTTCACCCATTAGTTGAAGGCAATCCAAGCTGAAAATCTGAGAAACATCGTGCAGCTGTTTCGTCCTTATTGGGCACCACCGGTAATACACATCTCACGAAACTTAATGGAATTTTGAACATGCGGCATCTTAGATGACCAGTTGATGGCTGATTAGTTCTCACTTAAACAGGATATAGCGCCACTCATTCGTCATTCACGGGATCCACACCCAACAAACAATAGGTCTTTTGATGTCGGTAGAATTTAAAACCATTAGTCTATTTTTTGAAAAAAAGGAACGAACTTAAGATATTTCAGGTTGTGCTCGCATTTTTTGAATACGTCACAGTCATCAGCATCATCATCATGGTTAGCAACAACAACAATCGTAACCGTCATCGGACGCAGGGGTTCCGGGTTCGCCATCCGGAGTTCTATTTCACTTGTGGGATCCAAATGAGTGTCTGCGGATGGCCGCGATAATTGTTGTCCAAAATGCTCGGCCGGTGTCGAGGCATCGCTTTTTTACCGAAGATGGTTGCGCCACTTGGTTGTTTCACTCACCGACGATTTTCCCAGACCGGTTGCATGCATCGACTGAACTAATCTTCGGGTAGTTTCTGCTTTCTTGGCCTGTTACACTTAGTCTTCCGGGTCCACCTGGTTTCACGGTCGATGTGGACGCTAAGTTTGGCTTGACATCTGATAATTCGTCATGGTGAATTATGTTCTGGATCGGCTGGGACAGTTCTCCGAGATTGAAGCAGTGCCATTGTTCTGTCCGATATCCAGTGCTTCAGAGGTCCTGGTAGTGCCGTGCCGCAGGCGAAAGTCCCAGCACTGTGGAAAGAGGTGGTGATCTCGTTCCAGCATGAATTCACATCTGATGGTGGAGTTGTTGGAAGAGATTCTAGAAGACAATTCTGCTAAATTCTTCTAACATCCGGATCTGCCGGTCTCTCTGTTGCCAACTGATTTGTCCGCACCTAACCCGGCCCTGAAGAACGAGGGAAGAAGCGGCTCCGGACGAGCGCGTGGTCAGAATCCATAAATGTGTTCCAAAAAGAGTGGCAGTCAGTTGTCGATCCGGGCCATCGGTAACTGATGGCACGGTGAGTAATTTGGGTTCGTAGCCGGCACGCCGTTAGAGGAAACCATGTGGCCAGACGATTCCGGTCGTTTTGGAAGTTGGCACCGCATAAAAACAGCGTGCGATCAGCATACAGCTAATGTAATCGTTCCCCACTGTCCGTACGTACCGAGTCCAATCCATGTTGACCTAACTGAGTCTCAAATGAACTAAGTCTGCCCGTTTGTGCATTCAGATCTTCGGCAACCACAACGACATCTGAGCTTTTGGCTCACCGAAACAGGGCATTCAGGGCATCATAAAACTTGTCTTGATGGTGTCAGAGCTATAGTCAGTTAAGGCGTAAGCAGGCAGATAGCCAGCAACTTCCAGCTTGTGAGACTCCTTCACAGACACTGCCAGACAAACCACACACCGACGACTATCAACGGGTCAAGCAAGGATCGTTCCGCCTGGTGATTTACGGCGGTATCAACCCCTGTACATCCTACGGCAGCAGCCTCTGGGTCGCCAGAGTCCGCAGTCGGAATCGAGTGGAGAGTGATGGGGCAGTCAGGTCGACCAATGTGCCTGCATCTTGAATTATTGTTTCTGATTCACAGCACACATCAATGCTAAGCCAGTCCAGTGTGAGAGCAATAGGAACTTGTTGTCCTGCTAGCTTTAAAATGCGAAAAGTAAACACAGTCAAACAGACAGATATGGGCAAATGCATAAAAATGCTCACACTAGAGTG
>SJOL01004449.1:250684-268360 GCA_004794785.1 Opisthorchis felineus | reverse complement strand
TTTTTTATCCAAGCACTGCAGTATAGTGTGATACGGGTAAGGGCTTCATTAGTAGCACACAGGAGCATCAGTATTCATCCGTTGGCGTTTACTCAAGTTATTTATTTTTCATAAATAGTCGGAAGCAACATTTAAACGTTTTGGGAACCTGCCGATTTTCCTATAAAGGTAGCTAACGCAGGCCTTTCACGAACCTAAGTGTTCCTTGATAGGCCGTCTGTGAAACGTTTCTAATGCGTGCGCTGGAAATCATTATTGTGCGCGAACTAACACAAGTTCGGGAACGACATTGATTAGTGGCGCCGTACACATTATGGCAAGGCCCAGATGCGCAGTTTCTCGGCATAATATGGCATCGTCAGTATGTTTCCACCATATTCTCATCTATTTTTATCATGGCACAGTGAATCAGCTGATTCAAACGCACTGTCGATTTTGACAGTGCATCTTGGCTGTTGTGCTCACATCTACCTTGTGGCTGTTAAAATAATGAGGTCTACTTACAAACAAGGAAAGGCAACGAGAGTCAATGAACGTATTTCAGAGGGTTTGTTTTTGTTATGCTGTTATAAACAAGACTCTTGAATGAGGGGTTTCATTCTTGGGTTATTGCGGAGTGCAGTTGAAAAAGGGATGCAGCAGTTGCTTGGTATGTTGCAACAGACGTCGGATCAACCACATTTTCTACACTCACACATCTGACTGAAATAGGCTACGGGAAATGTGAATATGGGTAGGATAATATATAGGTTTAATCCGATTAGAGATGCTACAGTATTCGCATGTCCAATTTGGTGCTTATCATATCCAATGATTTGGGTTTACTTTAAAGTACTAATAAGGGTAAATTATACCCAAACAATTTTCAGGGCTATAACTTAGTTCTCAAGCCTTAGAGAATTGGCAGACGAAAAAGTAAACCTTCGGGGGTCCACTGTATGGCAGTATTTTATCTTGGTTTATTCTAACTGTAAGAACGACTTGAAGGTAAGTTTAATCGACCTCCATTGACGGGCAGTATTGCTAAAAAATTAGTGATATTTTGATAGCTGCAAGAAGGCTTGCAAAGCTTCATAAATTCATATGGTCTCACCCACTGTGCTGCTTGAAAAGATGGCGGGGCATGAGGACGATAACTGATGCAATAATGACTATGGCAAAATAAGCAGACCCAGCCGTATCTTCCACCAGCTGTTCACCAAGCTCATTGAACAACTCAATGGCCAACGGTTCAACCACTAAATTTTTAAGCAATTATAATAGAATAACGGAAGAGGTAAAAACGGAGCTTCCAGCATGCATCACAACAAACTGCATATATGCGCATATAGGCCAAGCACCGAACCTGAAGATTAAGTGAGATGTGTGTTAAATAAATAAATAAATAAGTATTATTCAACAAAGCCGGCACTACTGCTGATTTATAGACCGTAGGGAGTCCTTTTCACTTTGTTTGCCGATGAGAGTATTCATTTTCCAAGTTGAAACGGTTTATGAATGATACTTAGGTCCGAATTATTCACCTTGGTACAGCTCGTACTGTTTGCTACAAAAGGCTAACTGGGTGATTTTGGATAAGATTTGTGATGAATAGTGTCAGACCTGTGTTTTGGAGGACTTGAACCACAGACAGTGATGTTGGTGCTCAATGTATATTTCTTGTGAACTGACCCTGCAAACACCTGCTGCAACACGCATTTTATCTGCCAAAGGAACTGACTGATGTTTTGATTCAACAAATGTAATTATCTATCATACTGCACCCGAAGCGTTTGCGAATACCTGAAGAATAATTGGAAATGTGTGGTTCAGCCAATAAGGACTCTCATGAGGTGTTCAAATTGTCGGTTTTGATTCCCATCAATTTTTTTCTTTGGAATTGTATAACGGATACATCAAGAAGCAATCCACAGTCACCTTCAGACGTCTTACACTATCGGGCAAAAAATCGAACAACCCTGGACGAAGTGATAATTAGTTGCCATAGCCCGACGCTTCCGTTCATGTGAAACAACAAACATTTTCAACATATACCTTACTGACATTGTGCCTCATCAAATCAGTAAAATATCTTTCCTTTAGAGTGAGCTTAAGTGTAATGAAGTCTATAAAATGCAGCAAAACTGGCTTGAATGGATTCGAAGAAAAGTCAGTTTTGAGTAGTTGTGTCCCACTTGCGATCATCTTAGCCAGATCAATATGTTTTTGGCATATATGGCTGTTGGTCTATGATCACAATGTGGTCACACTGGTAAAACACATATCCAGTGCGTCCCTGTGTTGAACAAACCTGATTAGTCCGTTTAGAATGTTACGATATATAGCTGTCATCACCACAGTTATTGTTGCTAGTCTGAGCCTCACCAGTACTATTATCAGCCGCAAAACGTCTATAATTTTTGCAGTGGCATTAAGTTTTTTCACTGATAAAGTGTCAGCCATAAATACTTCACTATTTTAAGACATTTTGTTTAAGGTTGTTCCTCAGTAGGTTCACCAGAGGCCATTTCTGAAAGAAAAAACATTCTAACTATGTGATAAGAGTACCCACTCACTAATACTAAATCTCAGGAAGCTCATCTTATTTCGATGCGACGATGTATTGCATCACTGGAAGTCCTTAGACAAACCGGAAGTCTTTAGACAAACCTTTTTGAATATCCGCAGTGTGTGGTGTTTAACACACTGCGACACTATTCTGCCTTCCAGCTTTTTCCTTTGCTTTCAACCATCCAGTAACCCAAAAAACCTTGGATCAAAGCAGTTATGACGTTTGATTAAAGTCTTTTCGTTTGCACATACGCTAGGAGAAGTCCAAAGTGGTCAGATTGGTTTTAGTTTGCACTGGGGTGAACACAAAATCTACTTATGACTAAACGTTGTAGAAAAGCATATTTCAGACGGTTTCAGTCATCACGGATGAGGAATTCTGTGGACAGCTAAGCTTTTCGCACATTCGGCTGCTTTGCATAGTCTAGTTATGGATCACTGTGTGAATGAGAGTTGGTTCGTAAAAGAATTTTTGGTCCTTGAACGTCAGAATACTTTTAGAGATTGAAATGTGCTAATCAAGATTTTTCTTGACTATTTTATCTGTAAATTATAGCAGTGGTTTATTTCTTATATTCTGAAGTTCGTGCATAAACGCCTGCAAGATTAGGCTTATATTCAGTCAGTCTTTTTGTACGTATAACTTCTTGCAGTTCGACGAAACGTTTACTGCCAAGTGGTACATAACCTTGAATGTTGTGTGCACGTCTCAAGTAATATCCAAATGAATCTCCTAATTTGCGAATTCAAGGTTTCTAGAATTTGAGTGTTTGACCTCAAGTACTTGTTTGATTTTCCCTCAGATTTGGCCCATTTTAACTGTTGGAATTACGTCAGAAACGCTTTAGTTTTCTGACCTTGTTACTGTAGAATTACGTATAATTAACTGTCAGCAAATATTAACTAAACAGTTGACATTTTTTGAATTCATATTGTTCACTTAGATACACTATATTAGTTCTTCGATGGGCTAAGTGAACCAACTACAAATGAGCTGATGCTGCTCAGGACGGTAGGCCATTTTTAGGTCGATGGGTACCGCTTAGATTTCCTTTTTTGCACAGCAGCTGTTCTACGGGACTTTTGTGGCTGTATATATTGCAGCTGGGAATTCAACCAAGTCTACGGTACACCATACCTAGGCCTTCAATTATTGCCGTGTCTAATCTTTTCATTTGAAAAGCATACGAGGTCAGTGCAGCATTCAGTCAATCGATCAATCAATCAATCAACCAATCTGCCAACCAGTCAATCAATTGCTCAGTCAACCGATAAATCAATGAATTAAGTAATCAACCAACCAGTTAGTTAATCCTTCTATCTATCAGTCTGTTCCTCTATTCATCTGTCTATGTAGAGTGCTTGTCAAAGTTAGCAAATGTGGTTTATCTATAATTTTGGACTGTCTAATGATGGTAGTGTTTACGCTGTAGCTTAGAGAAGAACTTAAAATTATTGCTGAAAGTGTGCGGAGATGCAAACCATGAGGAAAGTGAAGAGTCGGTTCATCCACTGTATGCCTTTAACTATGCACATCAAGAGGAATAGCGTATTTCTACTGGGATTTTAGGTGACAGTTTGCAAAACTGCGCAATATTTGCAGAATACCCATAATAAATTGCCCTGGTTTCGTACAGTTTATTTTCAGCAATTATGCGAGAAATTAATAGCTTCTTACATTCATATACTTGTTTACACAATCGAGTAAATGTCAGTATGGTACAAATGCTACGTTATTCTGCAACGTCTCTTAATTATCTTTTACGTGCTATAAATCTCGCCTACCGACGTACGCGCCAGAGTCTTTTGGCGCTGTCACCAGATAATGGGTGTCAACCAATGCCTTAGCAAAAAGGTTGTGAAAAATTCATTAAATCGCCTATTCTCAACCCGTTTTTGGAAGACTCAGCCGATTTTTGCTTACACGTACAATGCAAAATTAAGGCGAGTACTACCTGCTGCTGAGGTATTTTAATAAAGGTTGTAATGACCCAAAACATGTTTGCTGTCCGGTGATTTTTATTGTCTGCCAGCAATCTTAGATGAGCAACACCAACTAGTCCGTCTACCAACGCATACCGCTTAAATATTTAAAACACTGAATTGTAACTCAGCAGCAAACCCTCCCCTCTATTGCTACTGAGTAATGAATAATTACCAAAACAATCAGTTAGAATGTATGCGCCTGATAAATGGCGCAATCAATTTCGTCACTTTAAGTGATTCTTCCTGAAGGAAGAGAGTGTAATAGTTGGCAAAATTTTCTTTCCTTTGTTGCAGCTTTTCTCGGTGAAGTCGTGATTGTTTAAACTGTTTTGGAGAAGTAGGTAAATAAAGTTTGCTTTGGGAAGTTCTTTCGACGGAACTTTTCGGAATTTCAGCATTATCCCATTTTCTGAAACCGGATATTCCTAAATAGAAATACTTTTTCTGAGTGGCATTCTTACTCGGTGTAACAAATACCGTCGCCGCATACCGGCGTTGATCGCGTTTTGGTACACATTTGAATTCAGACTTCGATAGGTGTCTTTACGCCGCAAACAAGGCATATATTTATGAATTTTATTTTGGATAATTTTGCACCGCAGGAGGTTTCATTTAACTTTAAGAAAAACACTGAAAGTACAAAGGTCTAGTGCACAGTATTTTCGGGGTGTTATACGTTCCACCTCTTTTAATGTATCATGCGTAGCCAGACTGCACGCTCCAGGTCTTGAATATACTCTATCTCAGTGTAAACATCTCACGAGTAATTTCGCCTCCACTCATATCTGGTTGTTTTTCATAGCTGCCGGCCTGTTACTGTCAATCGTTCTAGTAAGTTGGTTGTCCCTCAGTAAATGATGCCGTATTAGGGTGATTGGTGCATTTTTCTCCAGGTTTCTTACTGGGATTCTGAGGACTCGTGCCAAAATAAAGTTGTCAACTTCGTCTATGCAAGTAAATCTGACTGTGTCAAGGACCTCTGAGATATTAACCGGGGATTTCTCAAATATTGCGTTTGGTGTAATTTGACTGTGACTGCAATAATTCACCACTCATCGTCAATTTTTATCCTACCAAATCATATTTTTAACAGTGCAAGCCCCGATAATTGGTGTAAACCGACATTTTGTGTCGTCTTTGTCTTCTTTACTCCCAGTAGCGCTGCCCTGTGTGTAGGCTGAGCAAAACAAGCTAACCACTTAGTCACACGAGTTTTTCAAATGTGAATTCAGCCGCCTAAAATGTGACTTAAAGAACCATTTAACTGTCGTTGCTCTCACCGTAAGTTAAGTAAGGTAAATGAAGAATCTGCACTTCCGATCTGCTGGAAGTTTATGCGAAACGCAGTTGATCTATACTAAAAAGTCGAGAAGCGGTGTACAGCAGTTTGATCCTTATCGGGAATCATGAACAACGCGCATCTCACGAAACTCCAGAGAGTCGCAAACCAGCGAAGATTTCAGCATAGATTAGCTTCACTTTCAGGACGCAATGTCCGCCAAAACTCCCAAATCTCCTCACACTACCAACAATCTATAAGTAGCTCAGAGGAAGAACCAAATTCACCTGATTAGTGAAACTTCCATCTGAGAAGTAGTTACTCGACGAGCCAGTTAATACATGTGACCATGTGATGCGGATCCTGTGTTTAAAGGCGAGGGGCACTATATCCTGTCTAAGTGCAAATTAACCACATTGCTGATCCGTTGCTCGTGGCCGAACGATTAACAGTTCCAACTTGTAGCCTGGAGGTCACGAGTTCGAGACTTTCTAGTATTTTGTGAGATGCCCATTGGTGATGATTCCCGATAAGGATCAAACAGCTGTACAGTGCTTCTCGGCTTTTCAACTAGGTGGTTTTTTGTGCGATGGCTCACTACTAGTAACCTCATCGTATTCAGTCGACGTCCGTGAATGTTTGATTTACGAAATAAAAGACCCTGTTCTTTCTCGGTTGACTGATTCAGCTACTTCATGCTGTCGTATACCCACGACTAGGAAAAGTTTGCAACATACTGAGTCCATAAAATGGGTTTTCATCGTACTAAACTCAAACAAAACCGTAAAATTCAATAAGTAGGTACACCGTTAGAAAAAACGGTAAAAGTAATTTGGAAGCTACTTGTTTTTTCCACGTGAAATATTATTACGAGCTCTGCTCAACACGGTAACAACTCAAGTAATGGTGCTGTACATGTGTCGTAGACAAAATTGGTACTCGATTCTTCCCGCGTCCAGTTAGGAACAGCCCATTGGCATAAGGAATGCTGAAATGGTAGGGCTTATGGCAATATCTGTTTAAGGTGCGGTAGATGATGAACCTTGATTCAGGAGTACGATAAATTTTGCTGTGCTACCTCATTTAAATGACCCTAAAAGATAGTCATGAAACTAAACATGTCATCAACGTAGTCCTAGAAAGCTGCAATCTAGGGAAGGGGATCTGTAACGTCTACATTGTTTTTTATTCCACGTCATTTGATCCTAAACAAGAGGAATCCGGATTTCGGCGATGGACTGTGACTAGTAGCATTGTGGTCACGATTCGAGAGAATTCCTCATAAGTCTTGTTCGGCCGGCTGCGATTCTCAGACAAGTCTGCACATTGGCTGTTTTAATAACGTATAGGAGAGAGAGAGAGATAGAGTCCCACGATATGGCCTTCGAACCAAGGAATATCACAAAGGTATCAGGGAAATCAGGTCGTGTATGAACACTAGAAAAAGAATAGCAAATTTTATATGAGCAGTGGGGTTTATATATGGTCCAAATATGGCGAAAAATACACCAAGGCATCTTTTTCCATGAGAATAACTTTTCGAGGTAACGTTAGCTGCTGTTATTTCCCCCTTTTGGCTAAAATTTCCTGTGACATTCAATATCTTCTTTGCTTTATACTGTCTGCTCGTGACAAAGAGCCATTGGAATCTTTCCTGTTTCTTGAGAACTTTGTGTTTCTTAGAAATTTGTATGGATAATATCGCCAATCAGTCAACTCAAATGCTAGGTTGCACAAAACATTGATCAATTGTGTCTGCCCACTTGTCAATTCCATTCTGGATACAGAAAACCACATTAATCATGGACTTAGCGAAGAATGTATTTTGAAAAACAGTTTTGCAGGGCGCCTAAACGTTGCGATTTGGCGGACTACCTTAAACAATCAAGTGCAGCTGTGTTTTAGAGATAAACAAAATATAGATAAAAGCATGAGTAACTGTTTAAAGTGAGACCAAATGATAACCGAATTCAATTTGTCCAAAAAAAGTCGTTCAGCGACAGAATGTTGTAGTGTGCGTGTTTTACACATACACATTGTTCTTATCCTTTGTGTGTTTTTGTCGTCCCCCATGTAAGAAATGAGATAGACCATAAAACATTCGCCTTTGTGTCTCTCACTGCTATTGAAATAGCTCCAGCTCAAGCGATGGCACCATGATATTGTAACCGAATTCGGAATGTCGCCTAATTGTTCACCAAACGTAATCACAAAACCCACCTTACTTGTTTTCCGTTGTTTGGAGGAATATAAGCAAGTGTCATTACATTCGGAATACGAGGTCAAGAAGTACGCCTAACGCACAAAACTAGACCTAGCTAGAATTAGGGAGCATCGCTCACCTGTCTGAGCGTGTTTAACCTTTTCATCAGCAGTGCATGTCCAATAGCCGTGTCGGGGTTTGAATTCCGCACATTTGACATTGGAGGCGGATGTGTTACCATTACTTCACCAGCGCACGCTGGACTCATCCGAATTTTTACGTATGAACAGATGAACATGTTCGCACTTGAGTAATGTGAGCGAAACGCCCGATGCCTCAAACGACGACCCAGTGACACATTAGCGAAACTCGAATCCAGTGTTTCCTTTTTGGTATGGACTCACCAAAATGTTTGCATCAGTACGGGAGAACGATGGTTCAAACGAGAGTCATGTGAGCATGCATTCTACAAAATCCCGCAATTACCAACAGATGCAATAGTAACTAGATCGCGCTTTATCCTGTCAAGTACTGTCAGCTCGTAGCTTATGAAGCCAGTGATGTAATTCTACCTATTCCTAGCAGACTACTTGCAAAGAAATAGCTTGAAATAGCTTGTCTTCAGTAGTTTGTAATTGTGGCGCAGAAACCGAGCGATTCCAAATATTATGACTTCTCATTCGCTGTGTTCCGCTGATTCATTTACCTCAGTGAAAGCCTGCGCTAGTTTATCGCGCACAGTAGCTGAAGGACGGTAGATTTAGAGTGCAACCTTCTAAGATCAATTTTCATAACTGCGACCCATGGAGTGTGACGATGTCAAGCGACAAGCGCTGTTGACTGTTTGATTGAGTCATATTAAGTGCCTCATCCAAAGACTGGGATTAAAGAAGGCACTGCAACTAGTCAGAATGAAACCGATGATAAACTCTCTTGTGCCCCATTGACAGACATTACTTTAACGTTTTTAGTCAGTGAGTGATAAATCAAAAGCGGCCGTTGGGAACAGATGAACGCAGTAGTAGCTAGCTGTGAAAGACAGAGTGACTTGTTGTTGACGAGGACCATCCAACACACGTCAGTAGCAGCAGTTCTCACCAGATGGCCGAACACTAAAAGGACCTTTTCAAAATTTTTTATAGCGTTTCCTTATCTGATTTACCTTGTTGCAGCTATTAGAACTGCCTTTGATGGCCAGAATAATACAACCTCA
This sequence comes from Opisthorchis felineus, assembly GCA_004794785.1. NCBI lineage: Eukaryota > Metazoa > Platyhelminthes > Trematoda > Opisthorchiida > Opisthorchiidae > Opisthorchis > Opisthorchis felineus. Next base: position 259,129 of record SJOL01004449.1, on the reverse strand, counting down.
ACGCTGTAGATGGTTAGACTTGGCAAGAGCTTCTCTGGCTAAAAATCCCACATAGAAATGTTCACCAAGTAAGACAATAATTTTGATATTATTCAGTCTTTCAACATTGTTTCATGCTTTCCATATGTAGAAGAAATGGCAAACAGAGCGACAAGATAATCTGTATTACGGAACCTAAAAACAAAATTTCTTCCTTGTACCAAAAATCTGTGGACAAATACCGAAGCAAGCAGCATACCTGACATACTCAGCAAGTACAGGTTTCAAAATCATATCCTCAGAATTTAGAATTATAATATCACTGTAATTGAGAACTTAAAATAAAGTGCCACTAGTCCTCAAACCGTTTGTGGAAGTTAAAATGGTGTGCTTTTAGATAGGCTAAAGTTAAATAGGAGTGACGAAAGAAGCGAGGTTATTACACAGGCTGTCAGATGGCTAATAAACGGCCTGTACTGTCTACTTTGGAACAAAACGCAAATGGATCCCAAAGAGTCCTTCCGTATATCAGAGAGAAATTTTTGATAGGACTTTGAACAATACAGCTGCTGGTCGATTGCTAAAATTCATTCTTAATCAATTTCCCAAAACTTTTGAAAAATCGGTGCAGAAGTACGTTTCTCTCCGCCGTGTCTTGGCTCCAAGCAGTCCAAGGCAGAATCATTAACAAAAACACCAAGAATTTGTCAAAGCACTTAATACAGGCGTATTGTGCTGAATATTTTAGGAGGTATTATAACCCGGTATCAGACACTGCCTTAACATTCACATCTGATTAGGCTCCAAGACTCACTTCGGGTTCAATTTTTGCACACAACCAGCTGCAGAACGTGATCCTGTCAATCAAATCGGGGCTTTCAATGGAGCCATTCCGAATCAAACTGTTACGATGGTCTGCCCAACTTTTCAAAGTTTTATTAACTTAGTGTACACAGAGGAGTATCAACGATAGTCGGAGTGTCGAATTAAAAACACCATATTATTGCAATCGTCAAATCCTGTGCAAAGTATCTCCCTACTATATGCATTATGAAGCAGCACATTCAGTCACGTCAAGGAAACCCCGTTGACAGACCGCTCGGACAAGTCCTTTCTCAATAATATTTATAATCTTAGAATTTGGGGTAAACGTTTTCCGGATCTTATAAAAGGAACTGAGTACCACATAGCTTGCAAACTGTAAAGTTTAAGGCCTGAGCACAACCTAGTTTGAGATGTTATAGAGTTACGTTTAGGATACTCTGGGAAACCACTTGCAAGGGTTTTTATTGCCGATTGAGTAAGGACCAAGCACAGCGCCATATAGTACCATAACAACGCGGTTTATTCGGTCTGTTAGTGATGCTGATCTTTGCAATCATTATGGATGCCATGTTGTTTGTTGGCACTGTGTGCGCCTTTGCGCGTGTTCGTGTTACGGCTATGTATGTACTCTGACATGGGTTCTTCCTATTCCGTCGCGACAGCCCAGATATGCACGATTAGTTAAAGTTCTTTAGAGCTTTAACCTCTGCATCTGCTCAAATGTGTGGTAAGTCCTAGTCAGCTTCAAAGGAACCTGACTTCATCGGTTCGGCTTTTAAAGCTAGGTTGAGTGCTGATATCTAACGGTTTAACGCAGGTTCATTGGACTTGTAAACTGAATTATGAATAAAGTATCCGTGTGTTATATAAATCAATTCTGACTGAGTGGATTGCGTAATGTGATAGGTAAGCAAACTCCAGGTTTCCTTAAAACTCATGTTTTGTAGGAGGATCATGTATGTCTCTGGTGCTTAGTGCTTGGTGATTCAAACACGAACTTTCCGGACTACTTAGTTTATGTATTTGGCCCGACATTCAGCGTACAGAAATTGATGGAAGCCGTTTGTGAGGGATCTGACAGGTTCCTCACCTGTTTCTTGGTGACGCAATTAGTTTTATTAATCAGCGGCAAAATTTGGCATCCCAATCCAACTAACTCTGACCAATTCTGACCGGTCTGTCTAAGAAGTATACTGGCATAATGAAGGACAAAATAAATAGTTTGAAGGAGAAGATCGAGCTCTTTGAAAATCCGTCAATGTAACTCCCGCATTTTTTGTCGCTTTGTGAACAATTTTATTTTGGGTCAACTTATGCGCACAGTTTAATGATGTATTTCCCAAAATTTTGATTTTTTCTACAAATTCATCAGGACATTGAAAGCACAATTTTGAAAACAAATTGCGGTCAGCCAAACAATACCAACTGTACATTTGTGTTCAGCAAGTGTGACTGCATCCGATCGATCTCAATTTCGTCTACTGGATTTTTAGCATGAATTCACTACCTGGCTGTGGTACGAAAGTCCGTCTGCCGGCTGGTTGCAAACATGTGCAGCTAAAATTTTGATGCTTTAAGACTCTTCCTATTTTCTTACTCAGAAGTTTTCATTACAAGGATCATCTCATGGCTGGATGAAATCAAATCAACCACTTGAAACATCTCGTCGAAAATTGCAAATACTGATTACTTTTAGTCAGAATCATAGTTACTCTTCAAAGGTAGCTATTTGCAATTAATATTTCTTGGAAAAGCCTGATATTGTCTGTCCACTGGAGCAAAAATAATCTACGGTTTGGCAAAATACACTCATTTGCATGCCATTTTGGTTTTGACGGGAACTCACCTGAACCTCTCGTTTATGATGCACTTACATTGTAAGCTGATGTTAAGCACTTAAGTGTTCAGGGATCCAAAGAAAACACAATGGGCACTGGAAATAAAGGATGATGAAAGTATCTGGTATATCTGTTTTAAAAATTTCACACTATAGACCCACAGAGAATGCTTTGAGTTTTTTCGGTGGCGCAATACAGCGCGTGGTCATAAACCCTAATTCCGTTGTTCAAGACGTACGGTTTCTATAGGATATCTATAACGTAACTATAGGATTTCATCTCTCTACTTCTGCTTGGGATTTTTATCATCCGTCAGTTGTCGGTTCTTCTGGAATATTTAGTTCTCTCTAACGATGCAGCTTATTTCTTATACATGCAAGAACCCGGAATAATCCATTGAAGACCCGTCAACTGCACTTACGTGGACGTGAGGACTTGTAATAGGAATACATTTTGGAATTTTACGGGTTTTCTGCGCAAGTGAGCGCGAATGGCGGTTTTATTCTCGTTAACGTTAATCAAGCAACTGGTATCGACAACGACGAGAACTGAGCCGGTGCTCCGCCGCCACCCTTTCATGTAGGCAATCAGCCTACACATGTTTGCGCCAATTACATTAGGGAAATACATAAATCTGGCACACCACACAACAGAGCGATGAAATCATGCGGGACCCGAGCCACGAAACTGTGGCATCTATAACCACTGTGCAACATATGCACGGTTTCCACAGCAGATGATCAACAACAACGAAGTAGCGGTCAACTACGGTGCAATATCTCTTAAAATCAATGTCCCGAGTAACATCACCGTCACTGCGAACCCGCACCAAAGCTTTCAGTGAACTCTAGAGAAGTGAATTTTGCGCCTCCAGCGGCTATTCAGTGATTAAACACGAAAATTAGGGGGTACAAAAGTGCAACTTTCAAAGAAGGAGTGTGATTTATTCTGCTAGGTATTAAAAACAATCTAAAGGATTAAATGTAGATAAAATCACAAGGCTGGCGAGGTCTACTCAAACCCAAATGTAATAGGCAGCAAAAGTCAATTGGCCAGAAGTGTGATTGCGGCGTAGCCGTACTTGTTATTTTGTCAAATTTAGCATCTTCGTGAAATCCGGGCTTTGAAAAAATCAGTAAAAATCAGTGCCATGCTAAGATCAGTACTTGAAAGAAAGCCTCGAGCACTGTGATAGTCTTTTTATTTGATAAAACTCCAGCTTCTTCACGAGACAGTGTATCCTCTACTGAACAAACTGTGTTTTAATGCAAGGCGCAGCGCAACAAATGTGGATTTACGATACAGATAATACAAGAGTCGGCTAGGTAAAACCGGTATGCGTGAAACCAAGGATTCATTAATTTCTACCCGTGAGCCCGTCATCTCCCGAGGTTAGTGAGAAATAGCCTTTGTAGCTAATATAATAAGCATTAAGGCCAGGAAAATTCGTAATCAATTACTTTAAATGATCGATTGAAGCATAACGGACCCTTCAAGGAAAACTGCTGATCCTGTTCGTGGCATCGTAGAGAAACTGCCAGTTCTCAGACTTTTTCTGTCTCCATTGACAAAAGCATAGACTATAGGTCAGTAACCACATTTCGTTACACAAGTCGTCCCAACAGATAGATGTCATAGAAACAATGATAAAGCAAACTTGCTCAAAGAACTGTAACAAATTTTTGTATCTGAAAGTACACAGACAAACTTACATAGGCATTTTAGAATTCATTTACATATTGTTGACAGGAGGTGTCCAGCCTTACCTATTTATCGGCTGACTGTCATCGGCATGATCGACCACAGCGAGTGTCATACACTTCTTTTAAAAGCTGATGATATGCGAATTAGTTTCCATGATTCCTTCTAGTCTTCTATCTGAGGTAGCATTCCCTCGAAAAGCGCCTTATTAGCGGAATAGATTAGAACGTGTTTGAGGTTTCACGTTTATAGGTTAAACCAACCCGCTTGTCTTCCTCCACTGACGTATCAACAGGTACGTTTCAGCTAAGGATTCAAATGAATTGCCAACCTTTAGTGTTTAAGTTACCTGGGCTTATCAAGGAACGTAAGCACACACTATATCACTTGGTGTTTTATTCAGACAGAACATGAAACTGGGCTGTATCTTTAAGCAGCTCACATTTGTTGCCACGAATTTACCCGTACAAGTAACTATTAGCTTATCGTAGCTACACTGAACTGTTTCAATGTATGCTATGATGTAGAATTAACCATCCAAATTTTACTACTGAAATACGTTGACTGGGTTTTGCAATAACTAGTCAAAACCTGATCCAATTTTGCAGCATATTGGCACCAAGATTACATATTGTGGTTGTAGATTTTGGAAGAGGATGATGTGTGCGGCACATTTATTAAGGTGTGACGAAATGAGCTTCCCGAAGGCCTTGCTTTAATACAAGGTCGAAAACCAAATTTTTGAAAAATAACCGAGTCCTTGGCAGGTAGTAGGCAATTTCGCCCCTGTAACATGCACACTCCATGACTTGTTTCACTGTCACACCGGACGGCCTAAGAATATGACCTAAGTGTAACCTTAGCATCAGATGAGGGAAGATGACAGATAATCTGATGCATCCACAGAAATGTGTCGCAATCCTAAACTAAATGATAAAAGCATGTGTGAGCTGACGGTAGCTGCATTAATCTGGTTCGTTTGGCGAAAAGTGTAGTCTAGAGTTTAGCTTCCATACAACCGATCAGCTACATGTACGATTGGCTGCTACCTTGTGAGTTGAACTTACGTGATGAAAATTGCATTCCTTGTTCCGTGTCTGCGGTGTCTGTGATAATAGAGGAAGCAGTTTTACAAGGCATACTAGCTTTTCAAGATTTTGGCTCGTTGCTTCAGTTGGTGAGAAGCACATTCAGTGTCCATCGGCGGTGGTATTTCGTTGAGTTATCCAGTCACGGAAGATGAATTAACAACTCACTTTCATACCGACTTCTAAGAATGAAGATTAGGAATGATACCACGTCTAATTTTTCAGTCGAAGGTACATCTCACGGTGTGCATCAGGGTTCAACATTCAAGGTATAAAACTAAATTTTTCACGCAGTCGTTATTTTAGACGACGTAAGTGACTTGGTTTTCCGGGAAAAACAATCTAACGATCTTCTTAATTGATTATCACATATTCTCTTGCCTGACTGAACAGTGAAGAAAACCATTTTGTGCGGGCAATCCGGGCTGTGAGTTCTCGCACTGTCCCTCGACTGTAAAACAAACAACGATAAGAGCGGTTCCAAAGATTACTGATTATTGTGGGAATTACTGCTTTTTTGTGAGACTTCGCTCTTTTTCTGACCAGGCGCGGGTTCTTACGATATGTCTAAGCCACTTCGTATAACATTAATCAAACCAGTAACCTTAATCCTGATGGATTTATCTGCTCTTTTGCGAGTCAAAAATTTTGGCAGCCCGTGAAAAATGATCGTTGAGTCTGACAGTGCCAACCTCACAGAGGCTGTGACCGAAAAATTTAGATAAGGCGTCATCATGTAACCATAGGATCAGAACGCATGGAAAATTCAAAATACTTTATTACGCGTTCCTGGTGATTATTAGGATTACGTTGACTACTAATCCAAATTAGTCTAAAAAATTTAAAGATGCATAATTCAAATGAGTGGATGTTCTTCTTTGTTAATGAATGGAGCCAGGACAATTTCACATGCGAGCATTCTCAGTAAACACTCACAAATCATTCACCATTTTGACAGTTTATGGGCAATCCGGCACTTCGATGGTGTTTGATTGGGGCTCAATTACCACGATTTAAAGCAGTCGCTAAATTTTAGGACAAAAATGTCAAAGCCTTTTGTTTTCCCGTTGTTAATCTAAGTATCAAGAAAAATGTGACTACCATCCATTAGTCCTCAGCACTGGTATTTGTAGCCACACGCCTGATAATTTTGTATGAAAATACAAGACTTTTGGTCAGGAACGCAAAATAATTTAGGGGCGCATTATTATCATTAAATGCTTATTAATTAATTAATTAATTAATAATTAATAATTAATAATTAATTATTAAATAGGTTCTGCGTCAGCATCTGACTGTGTGCTAAAAACAAGTGAATCTTGATCCACAGTAACAACACAACAGGGTGTAATATAGTGGCTGATGTTGTAAATAGCAGGCAAATTAGAACCGGTTGTTTTAAATTCGAGAATTAGGCCTGCCTGTTGAGCCCCATGATCGGCAAATCGAGCTATTTTCATCCAGTTACTTCAAACTACTAAACCATTTTAAAAGGACAACTAAGTTGGGATGAAAAAGTGAATATTGAATTCTTTATGTGTTGCAGAGATTTGGGAGGATACATTACTGTTTTGTCCTGTACGCGCAACAAAAACTCGCAAACCTTACTTTTATTTTTTTCAGTTTTTCCATTAGATAAAGCTCTGTGTTTCAAACAACACTTTATATTATTTCATAGATAAACGCAATACAGTAGCTGGCTTTTCTTCTGCTATTGTCATTGAGAGTTGCCCGGATGTTACCAATCACTTTGGAATGGAAAAACGAAAAATTCGACTTTTGGTTGGTTGGTGTAAGTCAAGCTACCACTTGATGATATCCGTCAGCGTTTAGTTGAAAAGCTTGAGTGAAAGGCTAGCACTTGAAACGACACGTCGTCATGTTGTAAGCAGGAAGTGTTGAAAAACAAACTCGTTCGCGTTAGACAGAAGCAATGAATGTATGTGGATCTTCATGATACTGGAGTACACGCCCAGAGTGCTTGAAAAATTGAGTCCAAGGAAGGAAAACAAGTATTTTTGGGCTGTCACTACTAAACTTAAGGTTTTTCAGTATCGTAAGTCAAAGTAGAAATAAAACTGGACTCGTGTAAATGTTGGACTTTCAAGCGAAATAGTCAACGACTGTAGCGTTCGCCAAAATAGCAAAAAGCTACCGCCTTTGAACTGTCCGTATGAGAGAAGTTATTACGAGAAACGGGAACATTGTAAATATGAACCACTATGTTGACAGAAATCAAACAGACCTTAGTTAGGAAACAAGTTAATTTCCACTTGAAATCAGAAACTGTGTAAGTAGACCGTTGGGTTGGATAACTCACAAACAGGTGAGTTACCATACAAAGATATAGCAGTTTGTTGAAATAAAAGTAAGTCCACAGTTTTTGCTTATATATTAATGCTCACCTTAAATTCATTGTTTTACTCGCGGTACGATTGGCTATTTTTTTCAACTACGTTTCTATTAGTTCTTGAGACATCTTTTGATGACATGATGGTTTCCCCTGGTAGTGGGATAACTTTTAGAACGACCACCGACCCATCGCATCGCTCCCTAACGACGCACCGATGATGTCATCTCGATTAGCGTTGAAACGTTTGCAATCAAATTGCCAAGCTCAGCAAACAAACCACCGACTATCTTTGCCACCTAAGCTACCAACATTATCCTCAACAGCAAACTTTGAGCCTCGTTTATTCATTTCTCCCCAGCCTTTATTTTTATCAGCAAACATCCTATCTTATGCTCCTTTTCATAGGGTTAGTCATTGTCATCCGCTCCGTAACTGTTGCTAGATAAAAGAAATTCAGGACTCTAAGATGTCATTTCCAATTCTTCGGATATTCTTCTGTAAACCATTGTCTTCATATGAGAAGGAACCCCATATGGAAAGCAGTATTCCCGCTGAAATATGCAGAAAATGCTTTTGTACTCTTTAGATGTAGTTTATTGTGACCTAATTAAAACTTCGTGCTAGGAATGGACCTAATGTCCTATCCGCATGTGGCATTAGG
>SJOL01004449.1:171646-246309 GCA_004794785.1 Opisthorchis felineus | reverse complement strand
TCGCTACCAAATTCTACTTCGAGCTGGACGAATATCAAAAGCTAAAAGCATAAAATGTACTGATTGTGGATGCTCTGAAGACAGCTAATTCCAGAAAGTCAAGCTTATGAGGCATGTAGTCTTCTCAAGAGGACGCGTCCCTAAATTTGTCCAATTGTTTTAAGTCCAGTTGGTAAATATTTTCGGCGAGTTTTATGAAAAAGGCGTTCTACCTAAACAGGCGCGCATACGAATTTGTCTGAGGAAGATTAGCAAGTCTACCTGCTTCTCGAAAAATGAGCTCCTAATTCATTTCCTATAAACGTGTCTTTCCATGTAATAAATACTGACAGTAGAATGCTCATACAAAACCGTTTACATTTTACATCTCCAGTCACTTCAAAAATGTTTTTCTTCCCAACACACTGTTTGGTGCCCCAAATGTCCAAGCACTTGTCCCGTGTTCTAGTGTAAAAGTATTTTGTTCATACAAGTGTGTCTGTTCAACCCGTAGACTTAAGAATAAAAAAACAGAAAGCGATTGTTCCATTGTATTGGTCTTAGGCGTGAAAATGCAAATGTGGCATTATTCAGCTAAGTATCCGCACATGTATGGATAGAAAATAACTTTTTCTACCCCATTTTTGAACACATGCCTCCCGCTTGGACGCCTTATGGCTTGGTCCTACTTCACTATCAGACTTTGTAACACTTTTGTTCGCGCAAAGTAAGCCCATTCACTATTCATCCCCGGCTTGGGGTAAAAGCACTTTTAAACGATAAGTTCGGTATTAGTTTCGGATGATAAGTAAATCCTAAATGTGTCTGGAACAAGACAAACCCGGCACGCAAATGCTAGACACAATGATCGAAGTGGCGATTCATCCTCATTTAGAATTAAGGGATAAACATACTGTGCGCTGTCAAAGACAAGGACTAAACCGCAGATTCTAGGTGGCGCACCAGCTGCTCTCTGACAAAAAGATTCATTTTATTTTCCCGCCATGAGTTGTGTGGCGTTGTAAGACTAGGGTTTGTCTACTACAATAATTTGGGTGTGAAATAGTGCGCTCGTTTCAGTGCGTGGCCAGTGCGTAGATGTTTTTATGTCGATGGTAGACTATAATTGCTTGGAACTCGTAAGACGACAGTGCCAGAAAATCTGAATGTCTGTAAGGTTACATGTCACCAGAGAATGGGGCCCTGTTAAATTCATAACAGAAAATAATGTCACACTCTTATGAAAAGGCGTTAAAAGGGTATGGCAACTCACGTGGTTGGAAGACTTCTGAATTAGTACAATACTGTAGGAAACATCAAACCAATAAGTCACAAACTCCTTGTCCATGATAGTATACTCACACTGCGTAGCTGCGAGCCTTTCACAGACATTAGACAAGCTTACTGTCCAAATGTCGTCAGCAGATACATTGCACCTCGTAGTAGCATACCGAATTTACGAATCAGACTAGATGTGTTGGTTTATTATTGTACATGTGACTTACGAAACCAGACTAAAATTTTTGAGTCAGTCAAGCTTTTGACAATGTGAAGCAAAAACTGACGTGAAGTATCTCTTGGCAAATGGATTCCTTGCTGAAATCACACACTGGTTACACATACGAGCAAATCTGAAGGCAATTGTGCATTCTCTAACCTTAATAAAAACTCTTGATCCGTTCAGTCGTTTACAAATTTCCATCTGACAGAAGGATGATACCTTAGTGGTACGCAAAATTGGGTCTTTTGCGGTCAATTTTTTAGTGAACCACCGCGAACAGTATTGTTTCAATTGGGAGTCTGACAAAGCATCTATTTGGCACCCGTTTATTTCAGACCAGGCAAACACACTGTTCAATTTCTTCCAAGATATTTGGAGCGTGCTAAATCTAAGCTAAGCTTCCACGACAATTTTTCGCTTTTTGGTTAAGAAACCGGGGGATGATTGATAACTCCCATAAGAAGTAAAGTATTTTTTCAACGCTTCTCGTCTTTTCATTTTCAAAATAAGCCCATACTACTGTTGAAGTGGAATTGGTTGCCGATGGACTGCCTGCATTTCGGTGGTGAAACCGATTAGGTTTTTGACCGTAAATAATGGCGCATTATTACTCTTTAACCTGCTTAAAAAATTCTGCTTATCCGTTTTGTAGATGTAAAAGTCCAGTCATTTGCTAACAAATACACACCCGTCCGCGAAGCTTTGTTCCACGTACCGGTGGAAATTCCATTAGCTAACGGATATAACTGTGGAGGAGCAGACTGTTCATTTCGGGTACGTTTAGTATTTTAGCGGATAGCTTTTTGCTTAACAGTGACAAATTTATTCATAAACCGGTCTTGCAAGATAAGGGCTTGCTTCGGAAATGCTCGCATCTTACCGTGAGATGTATATCTGAAGAGATACGGTGTGCGCGCCAAAACAGAAATATGACAATCTCGGATCGCATTACTCGTAGGTTCTTGAAAATTTTCATCCGGCCCACTAGCGGTTTTGCTCTTTTTTAACAACATCGATTAGGAGCAGTCCCTGAGTTTTCATCACTTTCTAAATTGGTTTACAAATGAGTGTATTTTGCAGAGGTATTAGGTTTAGTTAATTTCTGCCTGCATTCTTTCTTGTGTCAGCAGACGAACTGACCGTCATAATTTAGTTATTCGGGTGTTTAATGCTCAAGGCTAGCTCGTTTGCACGCTTCGCTAATTGCGTCGATTGTCCTCAGTGCTTGCTACTAATGGAGGTTTATTCCTCCATGATATCTACGTTTTTATTCCCTTAAACATTTTGCCTGAGTATATCCTTCATGGCATTAGATGCATTCAAATATTTTGTTACAGCCAATTGGAGTTAGGTGTGGCCCACATGACTGCAATTTGCATGGTATCTTTTCTGTCGTGCAAAATACTAAGTGTGTCCCAAGGCTACAAATGATTCTGATTGTTCGCGAAATTTTGCAAGCCATAGGGGACCTTCAGCCAGTTTAGACATGTCTCCCTAAGTCTTTGTTGGAAGTTTAAATATACCGCTGACTTAACATTTAGAGGACTTGAAAAATTTGACAAAGCTATTAATTTATATTTACAGACGTATTTTAGATGAGCGCTTTTGTGTTTCTAGTTATTGTCGCAATTTAATATTCGTCTATACTAGATCTAGCATATATCCTCCGTTGTTTCCTCAACCGAATTTTGGTAAGTTTGTTCGTAAAGCAGCTGTGCATATTGCTCCTGCATGCCGACCACAAGCGACTGTGTTGTAAACCAGTGAGTTATCGTGCGCAGGAATTATTGTTTGGTCACCAGACATAGATTGACAATTGCCATAGTTGTTTGTGTTTGCTGGTCCTTGGCGCTCCCGTCGTCCCAAACCCACTAAAGATTTTAGCGCGTTTTTGAAACCACGTATGAACTCATGTTTCGTGCATTATGGACAGCATTTGACCAAATCAATCATTAAAAGTACCTTTCCAAACAAAATAGATAGCATCAGTGTCAGAATTGTTGAGCCATACATAAGCACACACGATTTTTCGCGCTTTCCAGAAAATATGGATGCAGTGTGGGATACTTTATAAAACGAAGTGTCCACGAAATAACAGAATATTAGGCTATCCTAAAAAGGGCTTCAGAAAATGTTTCTAATCTACCCTGTTTACGCTGTTTCCTAATCATTTATAAAACTCCAATTTACCTGCTACATTGGCGAATCAGTAAACAACACATTCCAAAACACTTGAAATAAGCAAACCGAGTCATGCTTTTTCCGAAATCTGTGTGTATCTGACCAAAAAATAGTGCGTGACCTAACCATTTGCACCACAAGCTGCGATACCTCCTCGTCCCCGGAATAGGCGTTCAAAACTTGTATACCATGTCCAAGTTTTTAAGTAGTCGAAATAAGCAGATTGTGCAACAGTTTGACTACTCTATGCAATGCAGTTGACCTTGTTGACTTGAACAGAAATTGGATGACCCGCTGTGGTGTAATCAGTCGGACATAACTGTTCCAAGACTGGTCACCGTTAGCTCAATCATGTATCTGTCTCTAGAGGTTTGGTTTATCTGTGAAATTTCTCACAAATGTTTCTAATTGATGGGAACGATTTGCATAGTATTACCTGCACAGATAAGCCCATATGTTTACTCTGGCAGAAAACAAACGCATTCTAGAGCGTCGCGCTTGTATACAGTTCTGTGATAAAATTGTGGACTCAGTAGGTGAAGATAGCGTTTCTTCTAGAGCTGTATTCGGTTTAATACTCAAAAACACTTACAGCAGCCTGCTAGGCACATCTACGTAAACATGCAATACGTAAATATGTGCCTTATTGGTACGGTTTTCTTCAGCCTTTGTCGAAACATAGTCCTTCATTTCGGACCTCACGTGATTTAAACTTAGAAACATGGAAATGTCACTGATTTACCGCTTACAATTTAGCTGTGCATGGTACTTGCCAGATTGTTTTCTCTTCCGACAAATTAGCTGCTGACACTGACATAGCATTATTTGATGGGGAAAGGTGCGAAACGTCGCTTTAGAAGCAACCGATCATCGTGAAAATTACAAACTTTTGTTGCTTACCCTGAAACTTTTGTCCTAAAGTCGGTTCAAACCAAACATATGACATTTTGTACAGGAAACCAACTGTGATTAAATGTTTACAAGTTCCTTTATCATATTTCGTTGGGTACTTTACAAGTATATTTCAAACCAGTTTTCCACTATCGTCATATCATGCTTGGTTAACCTTGCACATCTATTTACATTTTGGTAAGAAGGGCGCTGCAATTTATTGCGAGCACTTGGTCGCCACGGCATGCAAATCCTCACTCCCTCATGCTTGGTTATCAGGGTCACACAAGAATTGCCCGAAATGCGTTGATGAGTGTTTCAATCTTACAGCTGAAAGTTCTCAGCAAAGTAAAAAATTAGTACCCACACTCGTGACTGTAAGGTGATTCCCGATCACCAGTCTTTCGACCATGTAGTAGAATTATTGTTGGTCAGAGATTCCCATTTATCAGTAACCGGTGTACTACTGTCAGTTCTTAGGCAACAGTTCAACGTAATTTATGTGCAGATTGTCTGCAAATCTGCTTGGTTTCATTCACTCTCGCTTTGTTCGCAAACCAATGGTTGGTCACTTTGTGGTGTGCACCGACCGTTTAATATCTTTAACGGGTTGGCTATTATTCTCTAAAAATGTTCCTTGAAATCAAGAAGGGAGTGCACTCTAAACATACAGCAACGTTGTGATGTTTGTACAATGACCAAAGGGTTGCGGTGTGGATACACGCATACCCGAGTTTTTTGGCCTAAAGAACAGCAGCTCATTTCTTCGGTGAAAACAAGGGAAAAACCGTGTTTCAGCAGTGCGATACGTTAGCCCAGCATAGAGTGTTTCAATGTGGGTGATATGCCTTTACTAACATAACTCAAGCACAACTTCCAATAGCCAGCTGGGGTGTCCGAATACTTTAGGTAAGTGTGGATTATACCAGTGACAGCGGTTTATCACCCCCGTTTCAACCTTTTCTACAAAGGAAACTGTTGTACACTTTTAATTACGCCAGGAATTTACGTGGCCTGCTGGGTTTTCAACTTCCTGGGAATAACTTGAGTTTCAGTGTAAACTGTGGAGTTCGTGTACAAAATTTCACTAGGTATAACTTTGATCGATCGTGGTAACATTTGTTTGGACAGGACTGAACAGTCCTCCTATCATCTGAGGGCAGAATTTGAGGCTTAGTGCCCCTTATGTTTTGGATGCACATGCCGTCAGCCTAATAATGCATCTGGTGCACTTCCGACCTCTTCTTCGTCTTTTATTTTTTATCAGCATTGTTGGTTCCCGAAGCACATAAGATGCCTTTTTAATAACAAAAAAAGTGGATCGTCGCGAACTTTCTTTTTGGTGTTTTTCTTTAACAACTCCGACGTATGTTGGTGGTAGTTTTTATCCTTGCACAAACTTAATCGGCACAGATCGCGTTCAGTCGAGTCGATTTTTTCGGCTTTGCAGCTACTCATCTGATTAACAGCATGCGTATGGTGTTCGTAAACTGCGAGTTATTTAACGTCATTCACGCGGATGACACTAATTGTAGGCACAAGCTCGTGACATGGAGAGCCAAACTTTAGTATAATGATTCAGGTTTGAACCTTCAACTCGGGATGGCTTCATTACCAAGCAGCATTCCAGCGGCTTGTCTTTCGTTGTGAATAATGTGTTTTGCCTCCAAGTAAACACAAAGCTGTGGTGATCTTGGAACGTAAAGCGTGAGATGTAATGGAAAATGCAGCAGGTTTAAGCTTACACAGAGCATGTGTATATGAATACGAAAAGCAAGGAGATCTACCTAGGAAGGAGTCAAACCACACCTTCACAAAACGTGACGTTAAAATTTGCGGCAGAAAGAAAGGTTGGGACAACCAATCTAACAAAACTGTAACACTCATCCCCACATCTTTTGACCATGAAACGAAGGTGGAGTAAAAATTTGTTGATATAAGTCATCCATCCAAGAAAGCCAGTCAGCTTTTGAAGCCATCGTCAAGAGATCCACACAATTTCCCAGACGTCTAAGGCGAAGCTAATTTTTAAGATCGTGGTTAACACAACAAACGCAAAATACTCCGGACGGCTTGCTCCCTCCTTGCTCTTCTTGTAGTTTGCGTTGGTTCCTGCACGTGGTAACCGAAACAAGATTTGTTTCCTTAGTTAAAATAACACGGAGCTCAATCACTATTGCGTTAGCTCTAGCCAAACTCATAATGCAGTCAGTTCCTTACTAACTGGTGGAATTAAAATTTATGGCAATTTTAAGCGTTCTTAAACGTACAACGACTACCCTCTAAATCAATTTAGACATGATTAGCGTTTCGATGCGTGAACGTTTATCAGCTTTATTAGGAAACGTTTTCCGTGTAAAAGTGAGCAGATGAATTGAGCGGGGTAATTTTCTGTTATTCTTTCGTGAAACAAAGACATTTGCTGTTGCAATTTTCGAAGAACAAAGTCGATAAAGTTGTCACACAAACTAGTACGGAATAAAATTCGCCGGTTATGGTAAACTCCTGGACGGCGAAGAAAATTCACAACGTGTGTGTTCAATATATAATACTATAGTAATATATGCTTGATGAAAATGGGTGACAAGATACAATGCAAACCTCCCCGCAGAGGGAATCATTCTAAACAGGTCCCAGTGATGAACCAGAATGAGATGACCAGTATTCGATGCGGATACCTTAAATGCTGTTAAAGCATCAAATTAATGATTCATGTACATGGGCTACCAAAAAATGTTCTGTCTACTGCTTTGTTGTTTGACTGGTATTGTGACTTCAAAGAATTAGTCCGATGTGATTTGCTGAAGTGACCTTTTCCTCAAATTTTTCCTGACCGGCGGACAGGCTGTAAAGGACAAGTTTGTTTAAGACACCAGGAATCAAATTTTGTGGATACTTGATATGTCTATCCAGGAATCTCTTTGGACACCATTTTAGTATATACTTGTGACCACTGTTATGATGTCGCTCTTCATGCTGAAGAAAAGTACACAAGCCAGTTGCTAGGCTGAGCGGACAGATTAAGTGCCACCTGATCAGTGGTTGTTAAACGCACTCATGCTACATATATTTGGAGATATTGCTGCCGTGTTACATCATATCATTTGTACACCATTGTGTCTCAGTGTAATAAATATTTATTAAAAGGGCACCCCCTGTTCTTTGCCGTAAATTTTTCTGCAGTATCATTCCAAACGATTTCAGTCGAAGGTTCCAAGTTCCACTGTGTTCCATCCGTACGTACGCACTAGTTTGAACAGGAATGTCAGTTTTTCTCAATTGTGCTTGAAGTCAAAGACCAATAAGGTGTGTCAGATTAGAGGTATCAGTGGAAGCGCTGATGTAGCCGCAATATCCTGGTCAGTAAGGGGTTGAAAAAAGATGACAACAAAATAGTAATCTCATTTCATACTGTTTTGTTAGTAAATGACAGATACAGTCTATTTCAGTAGTTGTGAAGTAGTGGAAGGCTTGTTCTACGCTAAAAGCATTAGAAGCTGATGTCTTGCGAAAAACTCACGCTGTACGCAAGTGGAAAAATAGATCCATTGGCAAATTTACTTCGTGTTTCATTATAACACATACTTCGATATCTTGAATTTGGGTCTTTATGGGACATACTACTACAACCTTTGTGCGTTACGTTTAGTAAAAAACGTCGAAAACGGAAGAGTCCATGGAAACGCGACTTGGTCCCGCATTAAGACCAACTTAATTTGGAAGTGGGTTTTGTTTTGTTTGGGAGTGCCATCGATCAACTATTTCTGCTTCGCAGCCACTGTTTTTCATCCTTACCTATGTGCAACACTAAGACAATTATCAATCTTTTTTGGAATTACGTCGTCATAAATGCAACTATGTCAGCGTACAGAATTACGTACATTTAGAATTCGAGTGGAACAGTTAGTATACAAACAATCTCTTGCTGATCTTGTAATCACAGAACAGATCGCGTCAGAAGTGCCAATTGTATTGTTTATGAAGTCCCTATTGATCAGAATTTAAGACACATTGAACACTGGTTTCATTTCAACTGTTCCATATAATCGAAAATGCTTGCTTCATACTGGGGTAGAGTCCAATGTTATTTCGAAAATGTGTTTATTAGCCTAAGAAAGATGTCCCCCTCTATTTGTTGTGAATTTCATTGATATAGACACCTTGACTAGTTTTTTAGTTTTGTCCAACAGCATTTTGTATCTAACTCGGTCGGCATCATCTGTATGATTCCATTTCATCGCCTATCTTCTTTCGAGAGGTTTGAAAAAACAACTGCATCATCCAGTATGTGAACACATTTGCACTTTGAGACACGATTGTTTAGACTGCTTCAGCATGCGTCCTTGGCGATGTAGAGTGTATATCTGCTTGCAATAAACATTTTAATTTGTGTGCCTGAAACTGAATTACTCATCTTATGACACTGATTTTAGATATCCCTGATCATTTCAGCACATCACCTCAAACAGACTAAGTCTTGATGAATCTGCTTCATAATAAGTGGGTCACCGAACGATAGCAGAAATCACGTCAGCTCTACTTTGTGCTGCTGAACAACCGACCTTGTCTCACTTACACTGCTCAAACACTTTAAACATCTTGAGAACTGGATTCTTCCTTTAGACCAATTCAATAGGCGTAGATAAAAATCTAAAAGCGCTGAATTGTTTATAGACTTACTTCGTGGGCTGATTTCACTTTCAAGATAAAATCTAAATCCAACAATCACCGTTGACTAGTAAATAAATACCAGATAGGGGAGCTCTATTTTAGAACTCAGAGCTAAGACTATAACTTCTTACTCTCCTAATGCACGTGCTGCCCTTGCACAAAACCTAATTCTGAAATGGCTAACTATAACAGTAACACGGTAAGTGGCATCATTTGCTAAACTGGGATACCATGGTTAAAATTCTTTGTTGTCGTGTTACTACTGTTGTCAGAATTCTTCAGAATTGCAATGTCTTGCACATGTGTTAAATTTAGGCCATCAAAAAAGTAATTCATTTGAACGATTTAGTTTTGAATTTGGAGTATTGACTGGTAACCTCTACAGAGAGCGTAACTTGGCTTGACTTGACTTAATGTGACTTCAGTATTCATGTAAATGACTTTACAGTGAATGTTATTGTGAGTTCAAGAGTATTATATCGAAACGGCATTTAGTAGATAAATTTTTACTGCCTAGTTGAAAGATTGAAATTCAACTTGTTTTTCAAGACAACGTTTCTTACTTAAGTGTTTGTTTGGAGAGCCAAATCAGAAATTAACACTTATGCAATAAACCAGTTCATGTTTGCAAAGTGCAAAACCTACAGTCAAAATATTTTTGCTGTAGTGAATAGTAACTCATTTTTCAAATTTTGCTGTAGAGACTTTTTGACTCACTGGCATACTGAAATGGTAAAGATCTACATTTTCTTACAATCCTTACTTTGGGTACAAGCAGTTTCTTAAGATTTGGAATTCTGTAAACCCTAGTTTTTGGAAACAAATGATATATATTTTGAGATTCCTTCAACACCGTAAGTGTCTATTAGACGTTTCTTTCTGCTATTTATGTTTTTTGCTGCAGTTTTCACTTAGTTCACTCCGTGAATTACTAATAGGACCCAACACGTCTGAAGAGCAATCGCGTGAAGGATTAGACAAGCGAAACATTGAGTGGCAAAACAATAAAATTCAGCTACCTTGACACCCCAACGTGCCGCGGTTGATTTCATTAGTAAAGCTTCTGCAGGAAAAAAACCAGTCAACGGAATTTTTAAATATAAGCGAGGTTGACACCAACACCGTTACTTGAAGAAGTAAAGTACGTTATCCGTGGGGGTTTCTGAATACGAGTGGGCATTTGAATAAGCTCCTCGTTCTCCAACGTGACTAGGAAAATATTGCTCCCACAACGAAAATGGACTGTCACGTAAGGCGTCCATTTATTGTTTCCCTGTTGATCAGAATCTGGCATCAACGCGTCAAGTTTTATGAAGTCTATTTTTGGCCGACCACCCAGTTACTAAAACACACGAGCTCGCAACTACAGAGGAACATACAAAAGATTATCATCCGTGCTTGTAAGGGGAAATCCAGTTAGACATTTATGCTTTGAAAAATCGTTTGAACAAAATATCACATCTTGGGACAGAAAGTATCCAAAAAGTATCAACAAATGATCTTCTTATTTGGAAAGTTACGTTCCTAACTCGAGGTGAATGTGCAGGCAATCACAACTAACGATCGATCTTCCTAAGACCGTCGAAACGTTCCAAAGTAGATAATGGGAGACGTGTGGTCAAACACTGGGTATGTGCCGTGAAAAAAAACGTGTATTTATTGACCCTGTAGCTGAATGAATAGAATTTGCAATGCATCACCGAAGAGAAGTTACGCAACTGGCTGGCTAAGAAATATTTTAGTATAAATTATTGGGTGCTTTGTGATGTGCGTGATTGGAGAATAAAATTACTTTTTTTCAGACGTTTCGGTTGCGAGATCAGTGCTTGAATATTACCCTTAGCAGTCTTGTAAACGGGAGAAGTTCTCTGAGAAGAAAAATTTGGAGCAGGAATCTTGAAATCAAAGGTCCAATTACAAAGTACGAGCAAAAAGCATGAATAATTCTTTAGCAAGCCCCTTTTTTGCTTAAGTCGACCGTTTATTTCAATGTCCACCAAATTCCCGTCTACGCTCCTACAAATCTCCTCAAATTATTTGTATGACAATTATGGAAGTCATGTGTTAACGTACCTGGCCGATATAAGCTGTGGATCCATTAGCCGGTCAAGGGGTGATTTACGTGTAAAACACCATTGCGTATGGGAGACAAAGAGTAAGCGTCCTCTGTAGCTCGGTTTAAATCATTTGTGTTTAGAAGAAAATATTATGGAATTCCTGATCTTTATTCACGTAGTAGCAGATATGGGTTTGGTTAGATGCTTGCCACCTCAAAGAGCTGTATATTTTTGTCACTGTGTGATGCCATGTGCACCGGACTCTAGATTTTGGTTCTTTTTGTCATCCACAGCAATGAACGACACGTGGTAAAAATCTGATAAACCTTCACTTGTCTCACCAGTTACATCAAAGACTCATGGGCGATGCGGGCTGTCATCGGTAAGCTCACGAATGGGAGAAGAGTAACCTGATGTGCAGTGATGCACGAGGTACGTGGGAACTGCACCCTACAACACATTGAGGTAGTGCAAGAGCAGATCATCCACACCAGACTTTTAATCTACAGAAAGATATGCATTTCCGGGCCACATTCACGGGGTTCATCTAATTCTCGTAATGAGTTGCTTCACAGAAGGGTGCTACCAAGCATCTTTTCGTAGTCGTGGTGAATCGCTTACAAAGAAAAGGTTAATATGTACCTTGAATATCATCAGTAAAGTTTTTAGTTTGATTCATGTAACAATAGATTGCAGTTTTGCTGACGACTTCTGAACAGACTGAAATCATTTCACAACCATTAGTTCTTATAGGGGTTTATTACATAGCAGCGGCTTCCAAAAATTCGCACAGTTGTCATGCAGTAAACCAGTGGTGAGCTAAAATGTTCCGAGTAGAACCAAAGTACAACATAATAAAAAGAACTGATGAAGGTGACAGGAATTGAGATAATGAAGCGCAGGTGTTCCACTTTGATGTACTTGTCAGTCGTGTAGGTGTACGGACGCCAGCAACCCCATGGGTGGTCGACACGATGTGAAATATGTGTCAGATTCACCGAACAAATCCCTAGTAATTTGTGCATTGACATGGACATAAACTTCGCTTATGTTGCCTGAATTAAATTTTCTTGCCTTGTACTAACTTGCAACAAATTAGTAATACATCATGGTTTGTTGGATGTGTGTGCGGTAAGTATAGACCTATTTAACTAACGGTAGGTTAGCTTCTGAGGAGATATATTTGATTTTACACAAATACTCTTAAAAGTAGCATTACAGTTAGTGAGAATAATTGAATTATTAGGAAATAGAATAGGTGGGTAAAACAGAATAGAACAGAATAGAATAGAACAGCATAGATATACAGGTATACATAGATGGATCGGTCATTGGGTGAGTTTTTGTGTCTAAATGGAGGGAAATAAGTAACGATGCACCGTGATTGCCGAATTCCTAGTGTAGAGTGATTTCCCTTTCTGGCTTAAACCTATAACTTTCTCAGCCATATTCGGCTAAGTGTCAGAAGCACCTGATTTTACTTGGATGTAGCGTACCGATGGCAAAAAGAATGCACCCATCGCCCTACTTGTGGTGGCATGAATAATATTTGACGAAAATGTCTGAATTTATGGGCTTGATTACTTGTGTCTACACGACTAGGGCTGACTGTGCAGTACTAGATTTCGGATTTCTTAAAATGTCGAGTCTACAAATCACAGCCGATACGCTTTTGCCAACAAAAAGCGCCAACCACAGCCATAAAGTAGCATTAACTACGACAGTTACAACTCACAAACGTCATTGTGGTGTTAAGTGTATGTTGTTCATTAGTCTTATCGGCAAAGTGTAAAAAGCGCAAATCAGAGTAAAAGCTTGGTGGGCAAATAGAGGTGCCCTACAAATTGGCTGGAAAAATGATACAGAACGTCCAAACAGAGTTAGAGTCCAATATATAAGCAAAATAATTAACTTAGCGAGGACTTTCGGGTTTATTTAGACAAATGGGTGAGTAAGATCGTGAAGGTCAGACAAAAACTGATTCTCTTGTTCAGTCTAATAATATTTACGGCATTTGCATCACGAATGATGCTGCAAAGTTCCTCTTTAGTTCAGATAAACTAGCAGTTTTTCATCAGGTTTGAAACCTGCAACCTGAAAAGCATATTCCAATGGGCCCAGAATGAGTCGATTACAACCGGTATTATCTTGGCACATCCTGATTTGTTAGCAGTATGAGGAAAGCCGAGGATCTATAAGTGAAATCAGTTTGTGTCAAAAGGCAGTGTATAGCTAATTTAGTCTTATTGTGAATCATCAGCAGAGGGAATCTCACGAATCTCCAGGGACAGTTCAAAGCGCATTCTGCCAGGTGGCAGTTGAAAACTCAACCGTTCGGCCAGCTGTGGCTGGTCGGCAGTTTAAGTAAGCCTTCCATCTGGAAATTCATCACTTGAATAGCCAGTCAAGACGTGATGTGAATTCCGTGATTAAGGTACGAGGGGCTGCATAACCGCAGCTGTTGATGGCACCTCCACTTAGGAAATTGACGGATTATAACCTATCTGGGGATTTGTGAAATGCACGGTGCTGACTACTCCCAATGAGGGTAAAGCAGTCGTACAATGTTCTTTAGCGTTTCGGTGGGCATTAATTTCACAAACTGTATGAAATTTCGACTAAAACTTCATCAAGCTGTCGATCCTCTAAACTCCTCGACTGAGCTCTTTAACCGATTTTATTTTACTATAGATCTGACATACAGGCTCTTTCCAGACGCATTGTTACCAACTTAAGGTAGTAGTTGCCCATCAGTGCTGCAATGATTCCAAGGGCTTTTCTGGTTGGTGTTCTATACCCGGAATCGCAAACATTCTAGGAACACCAAAGGATCTAGCCAGACAAGAAGCAGTTTGTTACGTACGACGGGTAATCGTTTTGAGAGGCAAGTCGGAAGTAAAATCCTGGGTTTTAAATTTAGTTTTTCCAGATGGCTAGCATTTTCGTTCCTGTGGAAACAGTAGCGCTTTCTTCCAAAGGAAGCCATTTCTAAAAATCACACACCCGGGCTTCCGAAAGGTTGACTGTAACCATCTTCTCATTTTCAGTACAGTCCAAATAATTTAAGGAGCTATTTGTTGATTAAAAAACACATGTTGTAGGCATTAGCTTCAGGGATCAAAGGCTCGTATGCTGCTCCCTTCTCTTCTGTTCTAGGCCAGTCACTCACAAACAGGTGGATTAGATGATTCATCTCCACCAAAAACCCCAACAAAAGCTATTCTTAGGGTAATCCTACTGAGCTACAGAGTATGAGTAGAGCCTGAAAGCAGAACCTTCCTTTCTCTCACTCCCATGTGGGTCGGCATTTTGAGTTAATGGTGTCAAGTAGGATACTTCAAGAATCCCTATTCTTCGGTATGAGCTATCGGAAAGTAACCTCAGCCCATGCAGCGTAGGTTGTTTTAACTCTGGTCACATTACCCAGACTGTTCTTAACTCTATAAATTCAGGCCTTCGTTTCAAACCAATAAACATGAACAAGCGTTACTAAAACAAAGGAATCTTTTCACAATAGTAACGATTGAAGTCCGTATCTATACTCAAATGATAACAAACTTTCTTTTCTCGAAACGCTTTCTCTATTAAAATGTAATTGCTGTCTCCAAACCGCTTAAACAGGTCTCTGATATATCTGAAAACCTTTCGTAACAGCTCAGCTGCCTCATGGTCTACTTCGCGAGTGTTGGGTGTTGGGCTCCTCGGATGGTTAGTAGTGTTGAGTATGAGAATGCTTGGTTTCGCCGGGCTCCTGTGAACAGCTGACTCTGAGCTGACAGAATAATTTGATCTGTCTGAATCCGCATCAAATAACCTAAAAGCCGAAACCATGTCTTTACATCTAATTTTGTCACAACGGCTGCAGCGTGGATATTGTAAAAAGCGCTTCGTAATGAGAAATTTCCGCACCTTTTCGGAGGGCGAGTTGCGCGAAAACCACAAGTCTGGGTGGTTATCTCGACGTACAGTGAAAAGACTCGACATACATAAAAGCCGCATTGAAGGTAGATATTTTCTAGCTGCTTCTGAAACAGACGATGATAACGCTCAGTATAATGGTGCTCTGTTCACTGTTTGTTTATCGCTAGCACAAAACTTAAGCACAAAGTTGAGCTTTGGGTTGCCTGGTTTCCTCCTGACCGCAATCGTTTGAACGTTCAGGCTTACCGTACATCAATTAGCTTTACATGCTGTAGTGTGTTTGTGACCTGTTCTGATTGAGACACAAAGATCACAACCTTGTTCGTGTCCGTGTAGCAGCTGGTTTTCCGGCAATCATGAAGAAAACCATTCACCAGCGCGAAATTCACCACTTGCAAGATTTTGCCCATGAGGCAACCTATCAGTAGTAGTTGTCTAGAAAAACAAAGAATGCGAAGTAAACCGGCAGCTACATAAAGCCTGATTCAAAATGCGCAACCTCATACACTCAAAGTTTTAGCATATGCGTCTCAAAAACAGGGACGAGGCCCAGATCATGGTTAATCTTACAAGAACCTGTGTCCCTGATCAAGAACAGGAAGAAAATAGCTTCTGGTTAACAGTACAGATCAGCGAAAGGATTTCTGGGCTGACATTTACCTCTCTGTACCACGACAATCTGAAATAATGGTGGTTAATATATTCCAGGAAATAGAAAACTTTGCACTTACTAGAAGCAACAACATTCTCCTCAAACCTGTCCTCAAAACTGAGACGTAATAACGGCTAATCGGAGGAAAAGAAAAACGACCAAAAGCCCATTCTATTTTTTTGCAGGCTTCAGTAGGCAACGCAATTCGGATGAGGTTGATAGCTCACCATGTGGCCGTTGGTCTGTCCGCCAAGTTTGGCAACTGACTTGCAGGTGTTTCATCATCTTTCGAGGAAACGTAATTGGTGTGCGCTTATGGGGCTAGGTTGGGTCAGAGATTTTAACCGGGTTAAGGTGCACAGCTTAACATTTAGGGAAATAACTGTCCTCTTAGGTGTGGAAGCAGAGTTCGTCTCAGTCAATCACACTGCTCTGTGGTGATGTCTCATCCAGAGAAGGATGAAAAAATATCGTTCATGTATGTGCTTCCGAAGCAGTGTGTATAGACTGAGGCACATCGGAATAGCAATGCTGAGGTCTGGCAACAAGTTGACTGTCTGTCCAGTTGCTGAGCTGATTCGGCGGAAGAGCATCCCGCCGTATCCTGCTTCGTATGCCAGACAGCTGATTGCTTAGCCGTCTCATTTATGTTCCCAAAAGATCAGAAGCGCTTTGCCCAGAAGCGAAGCACGAAAAACACGATACGGATCTTAGCTTCCTTGGTGCATGAGAGAACAAAACTGACAGGCAACGTACTCGTGAGTAGTTGTCCAAGTACGTTCGATTATGTTGCAGTATGTCCTTGACCTTGCTGGTTATTTACTTATTAAACTATAAATTCTGTTCTACTGGTGGCCTCCCATTATAGAACTGGTTTAGCAGTGGCATATTCCTATTTATAATGACAAAATTTTCAACCAAATATGCAAAATAAAAAGCACTTTCTGTCCTGGAGTACCTCAGCCCTCTGGCTTGTGAAATATTCTAGACATGCTGATAGCTTAAGTGAAATCCATGTGGCCTAAGAATAAGCACCTAAACGTATCTGATAGTGAGTAAAAATGTGATAACGTCAAAGAGTAGACCTACCTAATGAGCTTAAAAAGAGACAAAACCGGTTGTGGTCTGTCAAAAGGTTTCTGCAGCCTGCAAATAGTGTTGGGCTAAGAAAAATGCTTTAATAACTTAATGCTATTTCAAAGAAAGGTTGAGGCACACTTTGTGAAACGAACTCAGTTGAAGAATGCAGTACCCAGGAGATTCAAATGAGATCCTTCGGTTTATTTCGTCACCACCAACTCTAATTGCAGACGAGTTTTTAGCTTAAACAATAAAATTGGAGAGAAAAATAATGGATACTCGGGATCTGCGCCAAACTGATGGGTCCAAGGTGAAGAGGTGATGGGTTGTCGAGGAGTTTCCGTCAGCCTCATTATTTGTGTTACGGCAGGAAAAATACGTCGATACTGTGTAGTCGTTCCAGTTGAAAAATGAAGTACCCCGATTACCTGAAGACCACCCTGAGCAGGAGATTTTTTAAAGAATCACGATATGCTCCTACTGACTAGAGCTCTACATGAGTGTTTGTCGAAAATAATCACCACTTAATTTTTTTCTTCATGAAGGCGTCTTTTAGAAGATATCTGCTGAAAAGAGTGCATGTAGAGCATTTTGCATGAAATACGCAGTTTTCTTTGTACAGAGACTACGATTCTCTTATTGCATGAAGGGGGAAAAAGAGTTAAATTTAGCTGTCATTTCGATAAAACGATCCTAGTTCTTCGGGAGTTATTTACGAAGGATTCTGCGTCACACAATTACGGCAGTGTGTTATACTGAATTATTTTTTCTTTCAGTAGAAAAGCCTACGGAAATGGAGCCAAAGTTCAAACGAGTGCCGTTTTTGAGGAGAGGGCAATTCTATCACCTAACGTCCAACCGGACCCTATGGATACGTTCGCATAAATTATCTTTCGCTTTGTGAGAAGAAGAAACCACCAGATTTATTTATGTGGCTTTTAGTCACTCTAGACGAATGACGATGTATAAGAAGGAAGGTCATGTAATTGTATGGTCGGACAAGCAGACGCTAGATGAAACGGGTCCGATTTATTGGTCTGACAACTGGCCGATGGCCCAGTACTAAAATGTGGCTGAATAAAATCAGAGTGACTGTTACCGCATACTTAGGTGATGCGGTCGCACCATCGATACCGATGAGGTTTGCACACTTGGAGGTTGTTCAGGACCCCGAGTTGTAAAAATATTTCCTTGATTGGCTGACACGTCAGAAGTACTTCTTGGTGCTACTGTAACGTGTAATTAAAGAGACAAGTCGACTAATTATCCCGCAAACTGACAGAAAAATTTGTTTGAAGAAGAGGGAAAGACGGTGTGCAAAACTTAAGTAGAAACAAGGGGACAAACCACGCCAAGAAGAGACATTTAGCGCACAACCCCTTCCTTTTTAAGGAACCACCTCACCAAATCTTTCAAAACAAACTTTCTCCAAACATAAATAAACACTGTATTCCGTGTAAGCTAACAGGTTTTGATGGTTAACTTTGAGCGTTAATCTGAATTTGATACATAAAGATACAAAAAGACAAATGAGGAATAACGGTGGAAATCCGGCGCTCATTCAACAGTCTGTGTGCTTATGCTCAGTATCACTGGCAAACTCCTTTAGAATAAGGCTAAAAGAGAACACTTTCACAGTCATGTTTTATTTAAATAACCTCAACAAATGACTTTTGCTCATGGAATGAAGTTTGAGAGTAATATTGTGAGTATTACCAAAGCTTGGTAGGCCGAATCGAACCGGGTGTTCGTTTCCAAACGAGAATACTTTGTTTCGTCGGGATGGAAGTCCTCTACAATACTGCCAAATTGCTGATTTAGATATGTGGTACAAGAAACACTAAAGCCCATCAAGCTGCGTTTTTAAAAGTTTAGTATAACAGCCATTTTACGCGCTGCAAACTAAAATTCTTGTTAGGATAAATAGGTTCGCGATGACTGCTGCAATCAAAGTGCGCCTTAACTTACGCCTGGCCACTACATCATCCGAGTCTTGGCTAAAGTCTCTACTAAACCGAACTGACAAACAATAATCGGTGCTAAAAAACCGAGGGCGTATTCCGAAAGCGCATCCCGTTGCTTGTCTTCATTTGACTGAGACTTTACCATTATTGAAGACACACGCCTCTCAATTCACCATGAAGCGCTTCCTGTTTACTTTGGTTCCTGCCTGGCTTTGTGTTTTCAGCTAGGATCGCTTTATCCGGACCCCAATCGTTTCACCTCGATTGTGCCCAAGAAATTCAGGCATTGCGAAATAGAGGTCTACAGAGCCGGGGCTAAGTTCATAGCCAAAGTTTGTCATATTCAGACCAGGCGAAATGCCACATATGCAAACTTTCCCTTGCACTCTGATCGTAGAAATACACATTAAGCAACATACAACGAGGCATCGCGGCTGCCTAAGTTCTCGGTGATTTCAACGACAAGTTGTCACAAAAGTTTGCAATGCTGCCAGTTCGGATGCCTCCACGTCAGCGCAAAGCTCAACCGGTGACTTTTCTCAGAAGACGTTTACTTTGAACCGAAGAAAATCCACTGGAATGAAGCCAGAAGACCGAAATGGGTACTTCAGTTGGTGCTAAACCGCTGCGCCTAGAAAACCTCCGCTCCACTAGTTAGTTGTTTAATTGCGACTTAGAAGAATCCTGCATAGCCGAAGGATGGAGACTGGTAGAGCATCTCCAATACCCAAAGCCTAACAATCTAGTGCTCTACCAAAATTCCGTCCAACTCAGGCACTTCCTTTTCGCTGAAAGTGCCACCACAAAACATCCGCTTAGTCTTTTCAGCGATTATTATTTTTGCGTATATGACGGACGGATCCGACGCAGATGCAGCAGCATGTCTCCACCACACATTTTGTACTGAATACCCATCGTTTTTAGCTGAACGCTGAGAGTGTCGTATTATTATTAAACGGCACATTCTTTCTTTGCGAGTATCCGGTACAATTTTCCTTAGTTTTCTAGCAGATATTTTATTTGGGAGACATAAGAACGCCTGCACAATTATTCTTGAGACAATACCTGATGATATTTCTCATTCACTTTGTTCGAATACAGTAATCTGTCCCGCAAAACGCACTGCCGAACGCCGATCTGCGTCTACACGCTGGAACACCAGCATAGAAATACCTATGGTTCATTATCTTGCCCACTTGATTACCTTAGAATCCTCCTGCATAACTGAAAGGCTATAACTAATACTCGCATGATAGGACATTGACCATAAAGCTTTTTACAGCTAAGTTCCTCCGGTTTTTCCCCCAGGCTACTAGTAGCGTTTTTAGTTTCCGTGAACAAAGTATACATATTCACCCACATCTCTGTACACCGGATAAATCTGTTGTCTGAAAATTCACCAGTAATGCCATGTATAAACCTGGCAGCTTCGATCAGCTTCCCGTCTTTTTTGCTCATAATTTGTCCGTCTTTTTTGGGCGACTAATGGATTAATCCAACTTATCTCCTGGTGTTTGTTATCCAGTGAAAACCATTTACTGGGGATGGGAGAATCCACTTGCCGTGAATAAAGTGTTTTTGGCATTGAGTGCACGTTTAACCTAAAGACTTTATGTAGTCTCTGTCACGGCCTATAAGTAATGGCAATAAATGTCTGAATTTGTCATGCAAGGAAGTCAATTTGTGAAACCAGAGACGTTCTGCTGTTGAAGCAGTTTTTTCGTAGCAGTCACAGATGAAACGTTGATGATAAAAAAACAAAAAAATGGAATTGCCCGCCTTTCGGCTGTTAACTTTCTGTCGATATCCTTCAGTTATCTGCTCAGTCGACGTGTTCTCCAGGTGATATATCTGATTGCACAAGGCGTATGATACCAGTTTGCAAACCATCTTTTCACCGAAGCATATGCAAGAACCCTGTGCGCTCCTTTAACAAGCCAGTTTAGTTTGGGCAGGCGTTCCGAAAAGCTAACTTATAGCTAGAAATTCCTCCGCGTAAATCTTTTCCCTGGGAATGATGCCTACACGTTCATGCGGGTTGTCTATATTCCGTTAGTTTTTTTAGACGGCCGTCCTGAAACTAGTGAGAAGACTGTGAAGCTTTTTTTACACTTTTCAACTCGCCTATCGTCACGGCCGCTCAACTCTTACCATCGAGGACATGATCGTGCACGCCGCTGCATTGTATCCCGTGGGGTTACTCAAACGCATTTGGTAGCTTGTACCGACAAGGGTTACCCAACTTACATGGTGGCAAGTAGTATCTCCGTGAAATAATTATCCTAGTATTTGACTAGCTTTGGAGTCACACACTGCTCGCTCCATAGTACCACTCTACTGGGGATAAGTGCTGAAATGCTCCAAGACATCAAGCTATCTCTCTTCCTGTACTACCCAAGGTTACACCTGCATGTAAATGTGAGAAAAGTTCTGCTTGTCCTTATTCTACCCACATTCTTCCGATTCTATTTAAAATAATTTTGTTAATTTATTTAACCAGCCGATCGTTCTGTTATTTTATTTATATCCGTCAAATTATTGTTATAGATCATTCGTAATAAATAAAATAAAATAAAAGCAAAATGGAGCAAAATAAAAACTTAAAATGTCTAGAATCACCCCGAATCATTTGGCTCTCTATTCATTGCTTGCAATCAAACACCACAAGGCTTTCAAAGAGCCTCAGCCGATAACTAGAACAACGTCCGACCTATGCCTGAAAAAAAAGTGTTACATTGGCCTCTAATTGTTCCTAGTCGGAGTACGCTCCGTGAGTCTTGATAGCGTAAGATGCCTTGCTTTCTGTTCTTCAAGAACTGGCCAAAAAACCACCCATTTCATACATTCTGTCTCGCTTTTAATTCCGCTTCTTTGTTTGTTTGCTTGACTAAAAAGGTTTGTATTTTACCACGCTCTATCTAGCTGATTTCTAGTTGCAGTGGAAGCCTTCACGCATCCGTTTCTGCTTTGCCCATTAAGCGAGGTCGCACAGCTTGTGATATTCGCTAAAAACCACGTTCCACAAGATTGTCTTCATAAACTTGATAATATTGAAATCTGTCTTGACTTCATGTACGAGATCAAGATGTGTGGCTAATTTTACCGCACTACTTTTGTCTCATATCTGGCCAGTCTATGTGCCAACTGCGATGTTAACAAATCCAACCTTCAGGTGCCTCATGCACACGTCAGTTTTGTTACACACTGCCGTTTTTTGGTGTGTTACTCGCCCGAAATTATGAACGCTGAAGATTCTTCCTCCATTTTTCCGCAAAACCATTGATGACCTGACTTGATGGACTCAAGGGTGCCACGTAATTCGTGGAGGCTTATTTGGGTAGCAATACTTAATGAAAATTATGAGAGGAGAACTTGTTGTCTATTCCTGGTATGGACTCGTTTTTTAGGCACGCGTAGTGAATAAATTCGTGCCACAGCCTTGTTAAATAATTTCATGCCTTTCTGACAAGAAAGTGTGTGAAGAATAGTGGGTCTAGAATGTGCAGGCAAACGTCAATCAATGCGTTATTGTTGGCTGTACACATGACGTCATAAGGCTCGTATTTTTTAATGTAGTTTTCCCTTTGAGGTAGGCGTACGGGCAAACCAGCTGATGTAGACAATAGATGGGTGGTTCTAGTCTGCACTTTAGATTACTTTCATCAACTGGGACCTGCAGACCCTCCCCTTCTTGATGTTCTACTCAGGTGGTGCGATTAAATGCAAAAAGGTCTACACTAATCCGTGTTTTTTGTTGCAAGCTGAACGGAATGGTAACTGCGTGCTTCAAAAACAGTGCGGAGATAACACAGTAGCAAGAGCTTGGGTCCTCAAGACTGTGGGCAATCTTTTTTCCCTTAAACTTCAAATGTTACCTCAGAATAGCGTAGTATTTTGGTGGGGAACCAATATTATGACTGTCCGATAACTAAGTAGTTTTTCAATTCGGCGAAGTAGATCAGCCAAGCCCTAAAATCTGTTTCGGTTTAGTTGGCTAGCCACAAAGTTTCGGTGAGAATAGCATTGTCAAAATTTTTCTTATATTTTATCCGACTAGCCACAACACACGTGTTCTACTCCTACACTTTAGTCTAGTTCCTTGTCCAGTAGACTAGATGGTAGAGATGTCTTTGCTAATATCACCTAGGCAATGTACAAGACATTCTAAATGTTATGTTGATCTGCCAGTCGATATATGTTGGCCACGCCATGATAATACCTTTTGGTATATCTTGTACTGAGATCCTTGTCACTCGAAAGTTTTCACTCTAGCTGTCACGTCAAATCAGAACTTCCGCTTTCAACAGAATCTCATTTACTGGGAAATACATTTCTAGCTGGCTTGAGACATTATCTCAATATGTTACAGGGCTATGCCACACGTCAACCTGTTCACATATCACTTTGGTTTGACAGAATCTTGTGAGAAGCCACAGAAATTTTTCTTCCCATATTAGGCCCCTTAACTAGGACACAATGTCTGAATGAATTTGGGTAAACTTAATGTGAAAAACCAGACGCAAGAAATTCCACTACAGCAGTATTTGTCAATTTTACCATTTGCTTCAGTAGATACGTGCTACTGCAGCTTGCAGAATCAGACTTTTTTGCAGATTGAGAAATATTGGACAGTATTTAATGAAAATCCAAGTTGTTTTCAGCCGAACGCACAGTGCACACTTCTCTCCGGGAACGGTCAGAAGACCTACCGACGCCTTAGGTTTGCTAGATGCTCCGAATCGCTGATAAATTAGAAGGCAAATCAGTAGAGCTAAAGCAATAGAGTATCCTTGAGTAGTAGTGTTAATAATGATTTGGCCAAATGTCAATATGATCGCTTTGTTGAGATCGGGTGTTCCATTGTAACTACCGAGTATTGTGACCGTTGTAAGTCGCTTAGTTGCACGAAAAAACCAGTCGTGTAGAGTGATTTGCTTCAGACATTGTTACCTCCAGAAATACAACTATAACAACTTCGCCCTTGCATTTTCACACCCGCCTATGTGAGATGTTCCATAGGGAAACATGACTGAAAACGATAGTTAGAGACCAAAATCTCTTCCTCTCTCAAGGAAGCCGGGGTGGATGAATCAATCGGAGACATTTATTCTGCAAACCCGGAAAAATTGATATAAAATGCCAATGTTTCCTCTGGTTGGGCTTGTTACATCGAACTACGCTGATGAATACTGGTGAACAGTGGGTAATGCCACATGCAGTTTGCGTTGAGCCGCATGCGGATCACGTAGCCGCCCAATGTCCGTTGGAAACCCGAAGGAACATCTTTTAGCTGCTGTTTTTTGAATTCATTGTTCGGATGGACATAAGGTCTGAAAAAATGCCTCGCTTTTTAGCTTCCAGCTATCTTATTTGCTGGTTGTTCTTGCCAAACTTTTCAAGGCTTCTGGAGTGCAGTTCCCAGATCTCGCTAATTGCCATCGTTATGCTCTGATGCTTCAGGTTGTGCCATACTTTCATCAGCGGGCTGGATTGATTAAAGACCGTCAGCAAGCGGACCAGACGATGCTCGCCGTCAAACTAATTTTCGGGTTTTTGAGACGGTTCGTTTCACTTTTCTTGTAATCACTGGTTTAGTTGACTTAGTGTGGCTGATGAATTTGGAATTTAGACTTCGTTCAGACTTATTAATTGTGCGTTCCGTAGTCGACTTCGTGCATTACTCATGTGGCAGAAATGGCCCAATCTCGCAGTCAGTGGCGCTCGTGCATCAAATCTATCGACTTCAATGCGTAGCTACCCGATTTCCAAACTAACTGAACATGACATCGCCTCCAAGACTTGGCTTTATGCCCCACACTGTCCCGTTTTCAGGTGATCGAAACTATAGCAGTTAGAACCAATGCGCCTATGGTACATGGCGTGTAGCTGATTGAGTTTTAGATTGAGGTGAAGCACACCTCATGCTTATCCTGCTGGCGAACGACAACGTAATCGATTAGCTTAGAAGGACCGCTGTGTGCTGCTACTCGAGGCGAAATCTTACATCAGTGACAACAAATGCGTGGATACCGCAAAGTCTAAGTCGATCACCGTTGGCGTTTACGTTCTATATACCATAGCGTACACAGGGGTTGGTGCCGACTGATACGTTCACTCGGAGCCGGTGAATTCCGTCGGTTTGTGAAACTGTTTGAAGTAAGGCATAGTTTTCGAAGTAAAAGTTGTCTTTATGATCATTTGTGGAGTATAGAGTACGATGATTATGCAACATAAAGCTTAAGCCACCTATAAATGAGCTCACCTTTCGGTCGCCGTGCTTAGAAAAATTTTGAGATGTGCCATATTTTACTTCCACGTACGAACATATGATTAGATACCCAAAAAGTTAGCACCACGCTCAGACCCCTACTAGTTCGTTCACTGACATGGCCTGCTATAATGTTTATTAGTGACTCTCATTCACTCTAGTTCAGTACTTATTCGTCCTTTGAGATATGAGGACTGCTCACAAAGTGCTAAAAACTCCATAGCCTGGAACTTCTGGAAGTCTCTTTGTTATTGAATCAGATGGGTGGATGAGACGATCTCAAACAGCGATGCAGTTGCAGAACCCGATGTATTAAATATCAGTTTTTAAGCTGTGAATATTTGTGGCACCAAAAAATATTAAGCAGGGAACGCTTTGTGATCGCTCTTTGTTGAGAGAGACGAAGCGTCTTTACACGTTCAGTACTTCTTGATCAACTCACTGATTTTGGTAATTGCTATCCTTTGAAGGCTTTGAGATACTGTGTTTTGGACGGGCAGTTCCTGGGATAAAATTAAAACTGTAGGGTGTTTATAAATAGAACCACCATCAAACATTGCATACTTGATAAGAAAAATGCGAATTGCGTGTTTTCTCACAGTTAGTTGGCCAGTACTTTCTTGGTCAGTTCGCGGCAACCATTCATCATTTTCATTCAACACCCTGTAGCTAGTTAGTTCTTTTGTTTACCTTTTGGTGTAAGATCACTTCTGAAGCAAAAGTAGTTTGGTATGTTGAGAGTCAGGCAATTTAAACCCATTGATAGCCGATTCGTTAGACATTTGGTCGTGTATTGAAAGTTCCCCTTTTTGTGACTCATCGAGTGCCATTGAGAAGTGGATCTGCTCCAAAGCACCATTTTACGCCAGAGGACCTCAAACTCCTGGATACTGAGAGGTATTCGCCACTCTCTCTTTGCTATTAACTACTGGAAAACATTCCGAATAAGTGAGTCACTCAACTCCTAAGTGAAATGCCAAATCACATAAATTAGTACGTAACATTAGTGACAGAACAGTCTGCGAGCGCATTTCGGGAGTTGTGTAATTTGTGCACTTTTAACTAGCTGTAGCAGAGTGTTAAAGGAACACATAATTCAATACACAACACTTGTGTTTGGCATCTGTATGCTTTCAGCATTTAATACAAGCATTACGGATGGTGGACTATGAGTATACGTTTGATCAAACAAAAGCTATTTCACTCAGTTTACAGGCACATGAAACTTACACTACCACATAAAGCGTGTGCTCTTCTCCAAATAAAAGAAATGTTGAGATCAGTTTACGCAGCCAGAAAAGCAGCTATCCAATAGAAAATACATGCTTAGTTCACTCAAGTAAAAGTGCTAATGTAAAAACGAATACGCCCAACCAGATACTGCAATGCTGAAAGTTAAACGAATCCCTTTTATTGTCATTTGGTAAAATAGTAAAACATGTCGTGAAACATACATAATTCGACAAGTTGAATATGCTTGTGTCAGTTAACTACCTACAACGGGTGGCTAGTTACCAAGTGGTTTCGCTTGTTTCCTAAAGCTTGGTTTGGGTGTGTACATAATGGGTGCACTATCTCTCACCCCTATTTTAGTGAAGGATGGGAAATTGTGTAATTACTAAAAGCAGTCTATGTTAGAGTAACTGCTTCTTAGATGACTTTTTGTAATATTCTTGGGTTTGTCTTATTAGAGAGTAATAAGACTGATTAATTTTATTTTTTAAGGGGTCAATACATGTTTAGGTTAAATCGATGCCCGAGATGACCAAATCTTGAGGACCTTTATTCTATTGAGT
This sequence comes from Opisthorchis felineus, assembly GCA_004794785.1. Lineage (NCBI taxonomy): Eukaryota > Metazoa > Platyhelminthes > Trematoda > Opisthorchiida > Opisthorchiidae > Opisthorchis > Opisthorchis felineus. Next base: position 219,348 of record SJOL01004449.1, on the reverse strand, counting down.
GATCATCAAGCTGTGGTTCTTAAGTTGGATACCTGCGGTCTGAATTCGTTGCGTCTTGAAAGGACCATCTGGTATGTTTGTGGGTAGCACGTCCTTAGGAGAAGGGCGAAAATCTAATAAGAGTATTTAATGAAAACGGCATTAGTTGAATCTAGTGCTCCTTACCCAAATGTTTTTTGGAATCGTTCATCACCACAATTTTTGAAATCCACTTCAATCAAATGCCTAATGGTAAATTGCCCTTCTTGTTCCAGATGTTGATTCTACGTCCTCAAATATCCAAGTTCAACAGGCTGTCCAAGGAGCTGCAGTATTCTTCACATGTCCAAGAAATCCTGTGGATACATCTCCCACTTTTGGCATCCAGTGGACAAGAGCTGGGCTGACCACAGTGAGGATACTTGGACTGGCGGAGTTCGTTGATCCAGAAATTCGAGGTGAGTTTTGCCCGAAAGGTGCAGAGTTGCGTGAAAAGTTATAAAGTTACAAGTTACTGCGATTGCAACATGAAACCTTGGGCGGAAGATTCAAATTTTCATTCGGTTGTCTATGGTAACACAGGTCTCACTAGGGATCATTAATGATGATTCACATGGCACTCCAAGCAAATATATCTACTACAAACTAAAAAATTTAAAGCGGCAGCATCAGCTGCTCAGCACTGGTGATCTGGTTTTGCTTTTATGCTAATATTGCTGTGCAAGCCAGCGTACAGATCAGCAAAATATGGAGCTTCGGCCAAATCAGGAGAGTGCAGTGCAAGAAGTTCTGCGAGAGCAATTTTTGTTTGGAGTCATTTTTTCAAGATTGATCGAGAAGTCCTGGTTTCCTAATTAGACTGTGAGTCTGAATTTATACTACGATAAGCCGGTATCAAGCCATTATGTTTATTTGCAATGAAAACGAGTTTAAGAGTGAGAAGTAAGAGGTATGAAGAATTACATATGACTGAAACAGACAATAGTAAGGTTAATAAAAGTGGTGGACAGTGCTGTAATTACCGCTTTGGCAATTAAAGAACCCGAATGAAGGATTTTAAGGCAACAAATGTCATTTATCAGCGTATTTTATCCTCATGCAGTCAGCCCCATGAGTTGGTGCACCTGAATCTTGACTAACAACCTCCGTGCACATTATACCACCGTAAATCCAAAAGTATTACACAAAACAGCGGTGGTCTTTTGTTGGACAGTTGTGTTGACATGTGACCTAGTCTAGACGTTGTCCACCGATAGACCTGTGACTCAGTACATTTCTTTTTACAGTTATTCAACGTTGTTGGCTCGCTTATATTGAGCATATTTGCATGATCTAAGCCCTGAAGGTGGGAAGCAGCGTGTCTGTGTATACCCAAACAATAGTAGCCGCCAATTCATTGGTGGCTGTGAACCAAGCAGTCACGGTCAATGGCTAACACCTTAACCTTTTGCTTAAACGGAGACCACGCTAGCGATACTCTTCTTGGCTATTAAGCTGGTGAACACAGTTTAGTGCACCTGCATAGATAACACCGTTCAGCCATGATTATTAACTGTCAATTTTAATGAATTTTAGGAGCCAACGATTCAAACTTTTAAAGGGTATAGCATAAAATCAAGTAATCAAAGACCCACGTTTCCGGAAACCAGCAGCGAAGTGAGCAACACGGTTTTTAGTAGTCATTGTCTTTCAAATTATTCAAATTACGGTGTTCTCACCCTGGTTAATTAATTCCTTAGATGACCTTTATATAGCCTAGATGAAGTAAGTACAACAACCATTTACATCTAGTCATTCTTGGCGGGTAGTTTTCGTAGCTCTCTGAACAGTTCGATTTATTTCCGCAAACATGTTAGGAATGAATGCTTTTTCGCGTTGAAACGAGGTGCATTTCAGCAGAGGTTGAGAACCAATGCTGGGACTAGATGGCATTCCATGGTGCACAAGTATTTTGAGACCTTCAGGTTCTAAAATATATTTTATCCACGCATGTTGAGCAAAACTACCTAACCACGCTGGCGCGATGCGCTTTCATGCAGTGTCTCAATGCATCTTATTTTTGGCCATCCCTATTTCTTTTCGTCAGATTTTATCGTGAACGGCCATTACCTAGATCCTAATGTTCTGCTTGTTTATGCTTCTCATTGGCTAAATTCAAAGGATAGTCTTAAGCTTCTTTTGCCACTTAGAAATATGGTCTAGGTTAAAAACACGAAGGCTTGATTTCATTAATTGTTCCAAACTAGAACAGTGTTTTTAATTATCGTAACTAACTTTGCACGTGGTACATGCAGTGTGACATCAAATGGCATTCAAGTTCCATTGTTCTGTATTCCGGTTGCCTGCCTGCAACAGTTATAACTGCTATATATCGCGCTTAATAGACCTTGAGGAAGTCACTTAATTTCAACATTTTAAGAATCCGATTCGAAGAGGCAGGCGTCGGATAAAAAATTGTGCATCGCAAGACATAAGCAGCAGTTTCAGAATGTAAGAAGATCTTTGTTAGACCTCCTCCATTTTCATCTTGGGGATCATATAAAAGATATAAATGGGGTTGGCTGCTGCGCTTTATCGTAGCGCATTCATGGAAGTGCATTTTGGACAACAAGAGTTGTTCGGTTCTTGGGTTTTGTGATGTGTATTTGGCTTCCTGAAATCCTGCGGTAGAAAAATCCTGCACAGATCTTAAAAATCAACCCAGTGAGTGGCAAGCGGTATGGAAAAACAGGCGGTTGCTCGTTACTCTCTTACAATATAATTGTTGTGGCCAGGAGAGAAGCGTAATGATGAGTCTGCTGGACTTCCCACCAACCAACAGATGTTTCGCAAGATAGTTTGAATATGCACTTATCATGTGTAGCACATCCTTAGAGATCAGATACGTGGCATGATCACCATTTTACTACATCTGTTAAGTGGCATAGGCAACGCCTTGATAAATGGTGAAAGGTAACAGCAGCCCAGGTTAATTGCAGCTAACTAGATGACTGGCGCTACTTCAATTAAATATTTTTAAACCATTTTAGCACGTTGAGAATGAGGCCAGTGACACTGAAACATTTGCTCTGATTCTCCTGTGTTCAGATCAGTGAGTACCTTCATGGGGACCTCAAGCATTAGAATCGAGTTCAGTCCTACTCTCATTTTTGGCACCAACCCAATGGTTGCTCTGGATCTAAGAAAGCGACAGAGAAATACCCGGGGGTAATCCAGTGAAAACCTTAGGAAGAATCAACTGGCAGCCATCAGGACTGCAAAATCCACATGCACAGTTTTGTCAACAGCAGGACGCATGCGTTTAAACAGCGAACCTCGGAGCCTTCTAAAGTCAGTAAGAATCTGAACACAAGGACCAGATTCAAAGTTTCACAGGAGTGTTCGTTAAAACCACCTGCTCCACATCGGCGTTGCAAGAAATCTCCATCGTACATTTTCATATCTCCTGGCTCTACCAACAAAACCACAAATGTTTGTATCCTGTGTCTGCGGACGCCTAAGCTCTATATGTAGTAGTTTAACCGTGGAGTCTAAGGTCACTTCAAGGCAGTATGCTTCCTGGAACAGCTCACCTTCGGCCGGTGTCCAGGGGCGCGCACTGTACCAAGCAAGCACTCTCGTTTTGTTATCAGAAGATGCACGCCGCGTGTCTTCTTGATTTTCGCGATATTGACAGCTATTTTTGCGACTCCGTTTGACGTCTATGCTATTAATTTTTAAAATTATTTCGGGTCCCCACGTTGCGTTTAGGACCTAGAAGAGTTTAAACAAACGGAATAAGATAATTGATACGTATCTTTTATTTGGTGCTAGCTAACTAGAGAAACTTGCCGTAACTGCATCCTAACCCATTTGGCCAGGTCGGATTCTCAGACTGTCATCAGCCACCTCTTCCGTCCAGTGTGTTTTCTCAGTTGATTAGGTCTGGTCAGACAGGCTTGGAGATTTCTGCCCACAGACTGTGCGACCTTAGCCCTGGTTTGCGCAGTTAACAAAGCCTTCTCTTTCTTGTTTCATTATTCAACAAAGAAGTAATCCTATCCAATCGTACCATCCGAGGTTCTTATACCCAGTCACCAAAACGTATCCGACTAACTCAAATATCTTAGAATTAGCGTCTTATTCTAAGGCGTATGCACTTAGTAGATGGATTGTGGACTGAAAACCTGTTCCTGCCTTCGTATTTGGATAAGTCTTTGTCAAATGTGTGTGAAATTAGTACTATCAACTCTCTTATTTTTTTGAAGACTTAAAACTTGAGGAAATCCTGCCCTTCCACAATATGGTAACACTCCTATTCGGGTTTTATCATATCAACTCGAGTGATTCAACGAATTTGGCAACACACATACCCATTGTTCTCCGTATAAAAAAGCTACGAAACTGCTTCAAGCTTAAGTCGGAAGTCTGTTTGTGATCCAGCTGGTACACCTTTGACAAAATTACGGTATTCAGCTTGCGTCCGTCTGTAATCTAACTTGCAAACACCGAGCAGAATAGCTTAAACGCATCGCGTGCGGGTCAAAACCTTACAGGCAAGTTAGATAGAATTAGCTAACCACCTGATGACCTTGGGCTTGAGCAGTTCTAGTTGTCTTATGGTTGTAAGTGAAGCTAATGGCAACTCGTTGGAACATTTTAGCAGTGGCGATTAAACTGCACTTCAGTTTTGTGCTTTAATGTTTATTTATATGCTTATAGTATATACATATATATACGTTTATAGATTTACTTATACCATCAGCTATCTGCTATGATATTTTTAACACCAGTGCAAAACGCCAGGCGGGCAGGAAAGTCGTGATATGTATCCGTAGAATCAGAACGGATGTCAAATACTTTTATAAAACCTCGTTTTACATGTAAAACTTAAGAACCTTTATTTTAGAGCAGAGTTACTTTTAAAAGCCCAAAGCCAACATCTGTGATATTATATTTTGGAAACACATTGCTAAATTTTTTTGATGATTCCTGTTTATTACAATATGACCAGAATTTTCAGCTTACAAGACAACTGTCTGAAAAACTCATTTTAAAAAACAGTTTGATGCGTCTAAATTTTCTCAGTAATTGGGCGGCAAAATTTTAATTCCACGGGGTACCACTCACTCGGAAACAAAACAACTGGGGTGAAAAAGTTGCCGGTTTTACTCACAGTGTAGACCACACTTTGCAGGCTGCGTAGAGCACAGAGGACGTAGTTCTGCTCATTCGAGACAAGATAATAAATGCTGGCTAGTGTGCGGTGCAATTTATTTCAGACCAGTTCGCCGTAGCATGCGGGCGTATACATGAAGCTGCAGGTTTAGGTTTCTAGAAACAGTTCGACTGTCCAAGAAAATATCTCAAGTTGGAAATCGAGACAGTGGTCTACCAGTCATATATATTCACTGATCTAAGAGAACACTCAGGCATCCAAAAGGCTATACATAGGGTGGGCAGAATGCCAAGCAAAACGTTTTGCATATAAATGACGTTATTTTGGATTAAGAGCCAAAGTGAAAGTAAATTGTAGATGTCGTACCTGAGTGCCATTTGCGCAAGGCATACTAATGTCCATGTCACTGAGTGGAACATTTCAGTTTAGGCGGAGAGCACCGGTATTTGGATTTGTAACACAATATCTTGTTCGTCCTCGTACCAACAGTTTTATATTACAGGACGTTTGCTTGTAACGGATTTGCGTTGCACAGAGACTATCATTGGATGCCACTGAAAAAAGTACTACTCAGTATTCATTCACGTGGCGAGCTCTGACGATATAACGTTCATTTCTTATTGGTGACTAGTCTGTCAGTTTGCTAAAATGAATAAGTTAATCAATTTTTGTAACTTTGTATTGTTTTCACTTTGTTCTGTTTTAAAAATTCACGTATGCTATCATTTCAGCTTGCGAACAGTTTGCGCGCCCTTAAGTGGTGATTCAGGTGGATAGTCATTACGTAAACCAATATCACAACAATGTAATTTTCCAAACCCCCGAATAATCCCACACGTTATTCTCAGTTTTTGCAGTAACATACAACATTTGGACACAAGGATGCTGTCATTTCAAGAAGGTGTCCCACGATAGAGGGTTCACTGAACAGATAGACAAAGGCAGATGCAACTTAAACGTGGGAAAATTATTTCTATCCTTCAGAAACGAGTGGGGCTATACCATATCTAAATGCGAGTTTATTATATTTCTGGTTAGATGCTCGCAAACAAGCAGCTGAATCTTCATCTGCAAGCCAGGAAGTTGCAAGTTCAAGATATGCTGATGATTTGCAATAAGAATGGAACAGCCGTACAGTGCTTCCCGTATTTTCTGAATAGTCTCACTTAACTAAAGAGCTTAATTTCCAATTAAAATTTCCAAAATACCCTCCAAAGTGAAGAAAAAGAGTTTTACACTTAAAGCGACTGAATACGCGGAGAAAAGAATGAACGAAATAACAGGTTTATAATGTGCTCAAACGGTAGGCTAAGTCGCACAACTTTTGTCTGAGGCTTATTGTTCAGCGTATTCTCCTTGGAGGAGTATGCTTACGGCGAAAATAGGGAATATTGTCTCATTAATTTTAATCCATCTATACAATACCTCCATCCACTGAAGTGATCTGAAAACTGCATTATAGTTAATATTCAAAAATACCCCAGTTTCTGGAAACAAATACGCACAAAGTAGACATTTTAGTTGAGTATTAAAAAATGGAATAATATACGCGTTGAAAAATAATAAACAAAACATGGGCGTTTTTCTTCCAACTATTGACTGATTTTAAACGAAACATATTTCGTGTAGCCGTCGTTCATTTTGCTTGAATATTGTCTGTGCATATTTAGTCTTCCCACCAAATCTATCATTCATGCAATAAGGTTTCAAATCCTTTCACCAAAGAAACCCAAACCCCGTTATACCTTTTGACTTTTCTTCCAGGATGGCGTGGGTTCTTCCGCTCTTGTGGCGGGTCTTTGGCTGTGAGGCTGTTTCACATTAGCTGCTGCTTTTGTCACTCAAACTACACTGCTTCCGTCGCTTTACACTCGCGTGCCGTAATTATTTGAGACAGAAATACTGAAAAAGTAATCATTGATAACTTTACATGAGCAGTATTTGCGTTTCTAGCTTTACCTACAACATTCGGCATCCAGTGTTTTATATTCTATTGCTTTTACTGACGTTTGCCAAGTAGATTGATGTTAGTCTGAAATACTAGTCGACAACCCTAAAGCACAAAAAAGGAGAATTAAGTCCTTGTTGTGTGTAATAAGTGGCCTAGGGAAAAAACGCTCCAGCTAATTTGCTATGATATAAGTCACCCCAGAATGATTTTACATGCGCTTGTTGATAATGGTGTTGAACACACTGGACACTTTTCCTCCTCCCAATGGTTACGTATTGTTCCTCTGTCGGGGTCCACACGTGAACGAATCACCGATGCTAGCCTCATTAGATTCTATCAGTTGTTCATAACGATATCGGATATTTTCCAGAATACCGAAAGCATACATGATCATGGGAGGGTTGGTGAGTTTTCAGCACTGCTAACGCAGGCATAAAAGGATGGTCTTGGAATTCGAGCAAATGTATCACACTTTCTACCATGCTACCCTAGTTTGGTTTGTTTGGTATTTTTCACTGTGAAAAACAATAAAAAACTTCACGTTGCGTGACACTCCATGGTTGTCAAGTGGGTTGCGGAGTCAGGCAGCGGCTAGGCTTCAATTGCTGTCAGAGTAGAAAATCCGGAATTTAACGCGCAATACTGGTTGGCGGGAGTTGGATCAAAGTGTCAATAGCATACAGAAAGAATTCCTACCTTGTTTGAATGTTAATCTCTACCTGATGCTGAACACCTACCCTGGATACGCTGAATATCTGGATGAACGCCAACTCATGTGCTGTGGCGGCTTTAGCGTTTTGGCAGTAAGCGATTTTTAGAAAAACGCATTACTTGAAGGAATTATGTTTATATAAAATATTCTTTGAGAATTCTTGCGCATCTATGTATTTTTCTCGTTTTCACACATTTCTCAAAAGATTTAGCTGCGATATTTTTAGCGTAGCTGACTTTATTCAGACCAACGAGCACGCAGCTCAACTTTTACATGGTTTGACGTGTTAATCCACATTTGTTCTGTGGGTCTTAAGTTTATGGCGGCAGCGCAGGTGTAACACTTTTCACAGGTCGGAGATAAAATACTGATATCGCCCAGAGTATGTAGTGCTAATTAGCTCAAACACGGCTGAGAGTATCATTTGCCTTTCGGAGTTAATTCACTAGAATTGTCACTTCGGTACAATAAAAGGGCTGTTAGTTCGAATATGGAGGGTGGCTTTCCCTGGTTTACTTTTTATTGGCTTTGGTCTTTACGAAATTGCTAATATGCAGCTATTAACAGTTTAAATACAGAGATACTTATTTGCCAGTTAGAAGATTCATACCGTTCTTAGGGGAAATGTTGCACGAGAATTTGTTGTCAATCGCTGTTTATTCTTCTGCCTTGTCCACTCGCGCAGCTAGTTGTAACTTAGTTGTATGAGTCCGTTCATCCGTGCCAAAACTCGGGACATTGACAGACGATGTGGTTTAAATATTTTCGGGCGCGCCTTTTTCAAATTAGTCTTCCGTGAACATTCAAATCTTGCATAAAAGCAAAAATGACAGTGATCTGAAAAAGTGAAAAATTAAAGATGTGATTTTTTGGAAGTTAAACATTCAGCATGCTTTCAGATATATAACGCCCAAGAATACAAAACGAAAGATGTTCTCAGTACGTGTTTTGTTCTGAAAATACGTCATTTTGGATTTAACAGTCATTCTGTCTGAATGTAGGGACTGCAAATGTAGGACCGCAAAGAACAGACAAACATGTGTTGATAACTATGGCGGCATTTCCGTTGGTAATCCTTGTTAACCGTTTATATAAAGTACATTAATGCCAAACTCCGTTGCCAGAACTTGTTTGTCGGTTGGTCGAACAAAATCCTACAAAAATAATTCACAGTGCGCAAAATCAGGCACATAAACTGGTATTTATTCTCCTACTGCTGCTGGGTTTTGACAAATTAATTTGCCAGACGTTTTTCATAATCATAGCGTTTGAGTAATTGCGGGGATATTGTTGATCTAGTATAAGCAGTTTAAATCTACTAGTTTTTTTGAATTTGATCGAAAGGCACATCATCTTTTCGGCGAACTGCCAACACTCTACCCTTGTCTGTTAGTTACTTTACACCTACGACCTACAGGGCTATGCCTCAGAGGTTGTGGAAAGATTTATTTGCCTAGGTAGTTGAACACTTTCCACAAAAACGGCTTTTTAATAAAGACTTTGCAGAAGTATCGAAAGATCGGGTTCATGTTTGTCCAGTTGTGCTACTTTTAGCCTCCTAAAGGGCATATTCTTTGGTTTCAAAGGTAGTTGCCATTGACTAAAGGGTTGGACGCTACTGCTGTTGTTTGGCAAAGTTAAAAAAAGACGATGATTTGTTGCATCCCTTGCTTTATTTTAATCATGCCTTAGAACCGCAGAAACGGAAGCTAATCTGAAAAGTGTACTAGCGGACAAAATAGTTGATGGGCATTTCGGTGAGGTGAAAAACATCCTGCACACAGCAGCTTTAAACTGGCCATACGCTATGCGTGCGGAATTACTGACTATCAAGCTTACTGCTGAAGTCTACACTTCCATCAGAATGATGCAGAATGCGAGGTAGTTAGTGGTACATTGTTTGGATTGTGTGAAGCAAACTGTAACAGTTGGGTTCCGGTTGTGCGATTCAACTTCTGAATGGGGTCTCCGGCACTTTCCCCGCAATTAGTGTGGGATGAAACAGAATGCCATTCCTAACTCATTCTTTGGCATGCATGCTGACAATTTCAAAGCCGACAGTCTCTTTGGTTTGTGTTAGGTATGGAAACTACGAAGCACTTATGGTCCATTAAATACCAAATATTTCTTTTGTAACCTTTTTTGTTTCCTTACTATCTTTTATTAGCTAAATTTTTGTAGTCTTGTGTTACAAAATGTCAATGTTGCTACTCTGTATAGTTACAGTGACAATGAAGAAGGGAGCAAATGAATTACAAAACTGGCCATGGCTCTAAGGAATGATCGAAATTAATCAGTTGTTGGTAACATCGAAAACGCATTCCGTCCATAACCTCTGTGTCAGATAACCTTACAGGGGGAGGACTTTTCAAAGTATGGACGATACTCTTCCGATTCTATATGGAGACGATTTATGAAAGTAAACAAGGTCTTAAAGAAAGAAACGCATAATACCCGCAGTTAAAGATCTGCGAGGCCAAGAGGAGCCCAATCGTAAAGCAAACAACCAAGGAATCTGTGGCTTTTCTATGGGAATACTCTGAGGTCGCGGACAGTCAGAAGCCTTGCACTGCCGTTAAGTCGATGAACTTTTAATTTTATTACTTCTAGTCCAAACCAGAATGTCCGAGTATTTAAATATACCGAAAGCTTTTAAAATTGTAGCGGGCTGATAAGGAATTCGGTACCAAAACTTTAGCTGTTTTTATGACCTAACCTTGGAATTGTTTACGCATCGTTACTAGATTCGCTTGTCCGGTCTATCCAGAGGACATGCTTAGCTTGAATGTTCAGCGTTACAGAAGACGTTTTTATTCAACTGAGTTAACTTTAGCGCCTTCAGATCAAAACGTGCCACCTTCAAGGTTTTATTATCTATTATTTTGCTGTGTTAAAATATGTGATTTAGGTAAGTAGCTAGGCCAAGTGAGTAAGTAAATTCAACGAATGTTGCGGGTTATTTCGAGTAGACCAGTCCTCTTCATTGTACTGCTGTGATGCCTACATAAAAAGTACACACCCCAACGTGACTCTCGATTTCAAATTTGGTTTGATGAAAGGTATAGGCTACCTGTGCAAGGCGTATGGTTGAAGCATAAAAGGCTAAAATTTTCCGTTGAACGAGATGACATGCGGGGAAAAAGTACAGTAACATTTTGTTAAATAAGGTTTTCCAGATGCAACTTTCGTCCATAATGCCGTTTATAGGTAGTTAGCCTGTGTATTTGTTTGCCTTGCTTCAGTTAGCCTCGCCATAATATATAATGAATAATAATTATACACAAAATCGTTACAAACATTTGGAAAAACATTTCACATACTTGCGAGATTGTCGAAAATTGTACTCGTTTTGCACGCAACCAGCCACCCGTGCATTCAATAACCGAAGGTCGTTTTGCTTGGACAATCAAATGGGAACCAATATCCCTGATATGGTACAGTATGGAAACCTCTCAGAATATCCGATAGTGTGAAAAGATAGTGCAATGGGCACAGTGGACTCTTCGAAATTACTTAAAAATTCTAAACCAGCCCAATCCTCTGAATTGCCTCTTTTAGGCGGTTGTCCGGGATACCGATATCATAACAAATAATGATACTATCAGTGAATCCAAGTTATTCACTCGCAGTGAATTTGCTTGCATATTTTTTGCCTTTTTAACTGTCAGATCGAGTCCACATTCACAACACCTACACATGGCATTTGACTAACATTCAACCATCGGATGGAGGTTTGTACACATGCTCGCTTTATCAGCCGCATATGGTCAACAATACGGCATCCTCAAAATGGAAGGCGGTTGCGCGGATATATCTGGATGTTCAGGGTAAGCAACACATTAAAATCCGCGCGGTCCTCTAAATAGTTTGCGTCTCATATTTTCAAAAACCTCTTTAGGGCAAAACATATCCCGATTAAATGCGCCCCAGTTTGTCGTATTTAACATTCCTACTTATCTTGGCTGATTTCTCCCGGTTAAAATCTGTTCCAAGTTTTGATATAATTTTCGAACCGTCTGCAATTCAAACCAGACTTTCCCACTGACTATTTGCGAAGATATATTCGAGACACTCTCGAAGTTCGTTTCCTCGCGTTCTCTGTCATTTCTGTCATAATTTATCGACCATTTCAAAGCAAACAGAAACTTTCGCTGAACCCTTTTATTGATGAAGCCAGTAATTTTACAAAAAACAACTACAACTGCTACACCAATAGAACAATAATTTTGAATAGTGTTTCCCCCTTTGGCATAAGAATTATGGTTGAATGGAAGCCAGAAACCAAGTACCGACCACTCAAAATGAAATATTACCTGTATCAGGCAGCTGGGAAGCCCAAAGCAACATGAGTCAACACTGCCGAATTGCTGAGTTCTTTTGAAATCACGTGAGCCGTCGATGGCTAAAGACGTTAACATAAAGCACACGGACAACAGTAAGTGACCGTAAGCAAGCCAGTAATGGCGCAGTGTAAACTCATCATAATGACGTATTTACTGAAATCTTATTATTGGCAAATGTTAGTCGTAAAATCCAAGGCAGGTTCTGCTACAGAGAGCTACGAGGATACTTTGGAGCACTCGCTTGGGTTCTTTTGGATAGCACAAACGTTGATCGTGTGTAGTTGTCCAGAAAACGGGTGCAAATTCACCGTATTGTTACACCACTTTTTTCTGTTGCACAAGTGCATTTAGGTCATCTACTGTGGCTGACAACAATATTGAAATCTGAATCAACAGAATTAGCTCAACAAACGTTTGTTATCTGACGTCCGAATCGGTTGGAGATAAAAAAATACCGCAGACGAATAAAAACTCTTGGTCTCTCCTAAATGTGACCGCCGGAGTGCTCAATGACCCACGGAGAGTTTGGCGATCTGTTATTTCAAGGGTTTGTGACTAAAACATTACATTCCAGCACAAAATTGTAAAACAGTTGTTTAGAAACATAATCATAAATACCCCTAAATTTACTAGTATAGCTAGTCGTCAAAACAAGTGGACGCAAATCCTGTAGTGATTTTTTACACATGAACATCGTCTCTTCATACGAGAAATAATTGAATGTTCTACTCTAGCCAAAGCGTTGTGCACCGTGGCTGTTACGGCATTTGGTGTATTATAGGGACTTTCTTTCATGAAAGGATTTGAACAGATGCTGAAAAAAAACTGATGTTGTCCATTTGTTTCCTTATGAGGCCCATTTTAGTGGTTGCCGATCTTCGTCGAAAGCAGATTTTTCTCATCTAAAGGAGAACCTCCTCAGCTATGATGGAAAATTTTACTTCATTTGGGATTTATGTGCCTTTGAAGGGTCTGCGCAGACAAACTACAAAGCGGTGCATAAGTTTTTGCGACTTTTTCGAGCAAAAATAAAAGCCGGAACATTAGCGTAAAACAGATTTTTCATATTTCGATGAATGAGAGCAACATTCAGGAAGAAGTCGCGGAGTACGTTTTCTGGGGACCATGTGAAATATGTCTGACGGGTAAATGAATTGACAGTTCATTATCTGGTGTAATACTGCAACTCTGAATTAACCATTACGTAGTGTCTACCTAAAGATTGCCCACTTTTCCTCAGCCATCTCCTTCGTGGAAATTAGCCTGCTTCCTGAGAGTTCCGTATAACAAGTTCTCACACACGTGTTCGCTGAAAAAAATTCTGCAGGATATAGACTGTCTGCCATTACCACCAGACAATTAAGCACCCCGGAAAACCAGTTGACCCCATATTATCCTTCATAAGAGCACCATAAATGGACTTCTACTTTCGCCATAAAATGCTAGGAATGTTTTGTAGATATCAATACACGAGGTCTGCAGCTTGCCTGTACGCAGACCATTCATTTTCATAGCTTTGCGCAGGTAGATTGCGTAGCAGATTAGTAAATCTGGACCATGGTTTTCAGACCCGTTTTATCAGATACACGCGCGCATATCATCTTTAAGAAAGCTCCACGGGTGTCAGCCAATTAAACGATGACTTCTTCCTTGGCTTTGCAGTTTGCAAGAAAGTTTGATCTGAGTTGTTCTAACTTGCACACATTCTAGCTGTACTTTTTCCATACTCGTCCAATTATTGGCGCCAACGAAATAATGACGTCGGGTTTTGAGGCACTGACATACTAATGACGAGGGGGCTACCGTAAACGATAACGGTCTATTGTCCTGATTTCTAGGTTTGTCGTCGGTGTATCCTGTCTAACATCAGCTCCACAGTACCTTGGAAACTACTTGGAGGGTGACCTACCTGATCGTTGAACGGGAATAGGGACGGCGGGCAGCCTTATAGAAGCCAGGAATTTGCATATAATTTTTAGGACACTTCATCTTGCACTTGCCCTTACTAGAGAATAGGAAAAAAACAACTCGAAAATCCTCTTTTCTCCAATTTACAGTACAGCATTTTTAGGTTCACCGTGTCCAAAGCCATTTTAAAAGTGGGCAAATCAGGTGAAGTTTGACTGTTGTCATTCGTAGAGCTCTGCTGAAATAGAGCAGCACCAGGAGTCGATCGGCGCAAGCTTTTCTTATAAGAGAACATTTTTGATTGGCCTAAATATTTGTTGCTGACGAAGCAATCCATAAGAAGTATTGCAAAATTACCTGGTAGGTGCACACATCTTGTCTTGGCTGGTCAGCATCAAATTGTCAAATCCCACCGTGTATGTCAGTTCACATGTAAGTACAGACAATGTTACATAGGCATGGCCTATTGATATCACAGAAGCGAGAAGAAGGTGCACGTTACCCTTTGAATCCAGAAGCTTATAACAGTTCGAAGGTCGGAATCATTACTTTATCATCGGAAACCTACTCAACAGTAGGGAAACATATTTTGGTCTTTGATAACCAGGCTGTTCAGAAGTCAGAATTTATGTCATATCTTTAAAAATCTGCTGAGGCTGCAGCAATCGTCTGATTCAAACATTCATCGTGAATCAAGAAAATACTTCGTAACGCTTGGGTCACTCTGGACTTAACATGCTTCCCTGTATTGACCAATCAATTTGTGATAACGTAACAAAGTTCTGCTTTGCAGAAACTATAAAAAACTTTCTTTTTTATTGATAACTTGGTACTAACGAGCCAATATGAAATGCATGCACCGACCAGTTTCCATCTTCCTATTGTGTTGTTCATCTAACTGGGAAAAGTGGTTGTGTACCGTTATGTACCGGTTATGTACCGTGATGTTACGGTACATATTTCTCATAATACTATTATGTTGACCGTATTTTTTGGCCCGGCGAATCAACGCCCATGAGATAGACAGTTTATACAGGCTTAGTGTGGTAATGTGCTGTTATATACACAGCTGGAAAGGGCCCAGTACTTGATTCCTCGATAAAGAATAAACCTTGATAGCATGTGCCATTAAGCTTATCAGCTTTGACTAAACTCCCGTGCCGGAATAGATGATACAAATGTATTCATTAGGAGGCCGAATTGGCTATTCAGCTTTTATTCATTAGTACGATGCGTCAAATATAGTGCTTCATATTTAAGAGAATAACTTTAATCTGGAAGAGCTGAAAAGTTGAGTTTCCCGGCATCCCAAATAGGCTTTCCAGATTTTTGGCGTTCAAGGTTAACCATGGAACAAATATATATGATCACATCCACTAAACTGGCTCGTGGGTTGCCACTGATAAGTCTTGACAACCAGACACCCCCATCGATTTAATGACATTTGGGTGAACGCATGCGGTCAGGCCTAAATGTGAAACAATGCCATACAGTGTGAACGCTGGAACCTGCGCAATACGCGAACGAAACGGTTGATTTTTAGTGACGAACTCAGGACTAAAGCGACGAAAAACAACCCTCATACCGCCCCAGCTAGGTATTTACTGTCCGATTTTCTAAAAGTGCATGACGATGGCTCAAACATAAGAAAACTAATAGCTTTAATTAACTAAAAATCAAAGGGAACAGCATTTGAGCAATACATTCTTACAGGTGCTATGCAAAACGGACTGGCAAGCGTGCTGTGGCTGGACAACACCGGTCTTTCCATGGTCGATGAAGAAAAAAGCGGAAGAAAAATGTAGAATGTTGTCAAACTTATCAACTTGGAGTAGTGGACATCTTAAATCTTATGTGGCACAAATTTAAGAACACATCACTTTCGTGCGCCGCGTCACTCCGAGTATTTTGTGTCTGACTATATTTTCATCTAATTCCTCGTAGTGCAGTGGCAACTAAAATGGACAGGAAAAGGCATGTACCAATCGAATTTGAGCTGTGGAATAACTGTAGTTAACTGAATTGTCCGTTGAAGGTCAAACAAAAAAAGAATGGTGCAGAATCCCGATCTAACTATGACGCATCGGGCCATCTTATCTGCACAATACTAGAAAAACAACAAAATAGATGTTCCTGATGTGTGTGCTTTTTCAAATTGTTGAACCTTTACACTTGCTCCGTGATGATTTCTCGTACTATTAATAGAAATTGGAAATAGAATTTGATGTTGAACTTGCGTTTAAGAAGTTATTGACTGAAGTACATTCAGTATTCGACCCCTGAAACACTTTATAGCGAACGTAAACCAACAAGAAAGTCAATCTATTAGTTACTATTCTGGTTGTTATCGGAATCCTACCGGTGTAACAGTGTACACTGCTGATGAAGCATGCGCGCAGTCTAAGTTTCGGTGCCCCCTCATCTGATGGAAGGTGACGTTTATTACGGAAATTGTGGAACTGCTTTAAACTGGGCATTCACTATTGTTTATACTCAATCAACGTCCAAGAAATTTCAAGGGGACGCCTAAGACCGTTTTGTTTTTAAAAAAACCTGTACATGTAAGATGTTTACTTCCCGTCTAATGACTTGTAACTGCTTAGTTTGTGTTCACAGTGAAGGGCCTTCCTCCTGTTACCGGCACTGTCAAAGAATCGGTCCGAGTCAAGCTATAGTTGCTTAGGAAGTGGACCATTTCATAATCAGGGTCTTCGGTTCATAAAACCATAGGTTTGAATAATCCGGCTAGGACAAACCACATAGCGAATACAACTTACAGGACCAACTGCAAGACAAAAATTGCAAAATGAGACGTCATTTTATGTAGCGTACACTCGAAAACCAATAGGTTATGAGGCCCAATCACAAAAGCAAGTGATCGAATGAGGATTACAGAAGTTAAGATTGGATAGTAAAAATTTCACTGAGGGCTAATTCGCTGACTAGCACATAAGAGTTCTTGTCAATTTACCGATTCAATCTAGACGTAATAAAAATTGGTTGAAACTTGAGCTCACGTGAGTGAAGGATATGCGAGGTTATGTCCCCTGTAAGTGCGATCTGTTCACACTGCTAATCAGCCACTCATGGGCAAACGGTGCTCAACCATTAGCCGGGAGGCGGCGGGTTCGAGTTGCGTTAGATGCACACTTCTGGTGCTTCCAAACAAGCATAATACAGTTGTACAGTGCTTCACGGCTTTCCAGCCCAAATTGGCTTCACTGACGGGATGAAATATCTGATGAGAGAGTGACTCAAGTTAAGTCATCCAGAACTGGGTTTGCGAGCATGAAACACGAAGTTCATAGGTGGGGACAAATTGGAAAATTATTGGAATGACGCAGTTGTCGCGAAGATGCGTAGGAGATCTCTTGCCTCACGAGGGCATCTGGCACCGGGAAACCTGATTACCGGCGCTCTTTGATCAACCCAATGCTTTTAGAATTAGGTGTGGATTTAGGGACCTAGCATGGATCTGTTCGCTCTGCATTAGTAAGTGCAACCATGCAACCTTCCAGCAAAAAGTAAATCAGTTCTGTTCATTGAATGTTATTCTTCTATAGGTCAAATCTTAATTACTTCTTACCCCTTTCATTTTAGGGCATTCAAATAGTTGACGTATGACCTGACTTTATAAAAAAATTTCTGTCGAACAGAATAGGTCTGAAATGTTATGTGGCGTGTTGCATGTACGCGAGTTAAGAATTACACCTCACCGTTGAAAGTGGAACAGTTACTTTTTGATTTTCTGAAGTGTGCATTGAGAAATAGGTGATGATTTGGCAATAAATCCACGATGAAACCTTTCCAGTAGAACGTGCTTCCTTGTACCATGTAATCATCCATATAATATGTAGCCGCACTCTCATTGGTCGAAGTCAGAATA
Source organism: Opisthorchis felineus (assembly GCA_004794785.1). Lineage (NCBI taxonomy): Eukaryota > Metazoa > Platyhelminthes > Trematoda > Opisthorchiida > Opisthorchiidae > Opisthorchis > Opisthorchis felineus. The sequence continues at coordinate 201,411 of SJOL01004449.1, read as the reverse complement.
CAGCTAAGGAGAGAATGCATGTTCCTATCCCAGTTCGAAGTTGAGCTACTTATTTTCTTGAAGTAGCTAATAACTGACGGCGCGTACAATGGTGGGGTGGTTTTGGTTGAATGCATTAGCTTTATTATTTTACGGCATTAGTTTTGCGTACCAAACACCGCCCAGAACTTGATATGGTGATAAATGGGGTAGAGATATGTATAGACTGTCAGAGAAAGTTTGGATTTATCCTGGACCAGTAAGGTTGCTGCGGTTCTCAGAATCTAATCCAGTAATTTCATGACTTCAGAGAGTTTTATAAATGATGACTTCATATCCAAATTGAACCATATCATAGGTATCAACGGTTGCCCACAAGAGCCAACAATCTGTTGATCTGAAAGTTAGCACGTTCAGGGCATCAATACATATGCGAACTGCTGCGAGCGACTCACACAGGCCGAAGTTTCAGGTGATTTCTGTCCGAAACAGTCGACAAGAAAAGTGGCTACTATTTAGTAAGCTAGAATCCGAACAAAAGCTTTCAAATTTTTTACTTTGACAAGTGTCCGCAAAATATAATGTTGTATGTAGGACTCACGGATAAAATTATTGGGGCCTAATGGAAATCCACAGATAGCCTGATAGGAGCCTATCGATTATTCCGCAGCTAACGTGTCCCGTCATTATCCAAGTTTGGCGCGAACCTCGATAAGTCATATAAAAATCCAGCAAGTGAGAGAAAATTGAAACCACGGTTATCCTTTTTTGAGACATCGCAAGATCCATTTTGGTTCATATGTTTAGCATCGTGGAGGCATTTCAAAAATTGGCTGGGACTCAACTTGTGTGGGCGTCATTCTCACTCTCCTTTGATTCGCATATCTTTTCCACTGGCTGGACAAGACAAGCCTACATGATGTATTCCGACTAACCTTCTCTATCTGATACGAAGATAACATACAGGACCATTGGCATACTAGATCACCACGGAAACGTTTATCTGGTTTTCCTCAATTAAAATGAAGGCTGTTAAAGTTAATACGGGCGTTGCATTACCGAGTACACCAGTTGTACTCGTTTGGCTACCACTGACGTGCGAGAGAGTATTTATATTGGAAGAACCTAGGTTTGCTAAAATCATGCCCTTCAGGGTATTACTACAGTAATTAAGGCCGGCTGCTTTTATTACAGCGGTCGAAACAGTGTAAAACATATGACTCTGTGTTTTACATCGGGACCAATTCTTGCTGTCTACTGTGTTACTAAGATATAATAGAAGCCGGCTTAATGCGTCTTCGAAATAATGTGCTTTAATGAATGAATTACCTTTGGATAACCTCTTACTGCGCTGCCTTTTTTGCACTTGACTGCAAATATACCGACTACACGATCACTGAGCACCCAATGGTTGCACCTCAAGATATCAAAAAAGACTGCTAATAGTTGTGTGCAGCTAACTGGTTACAAGTATTCGGATATACATTTAAGCCCTTTGGGCTCTTTTTTTCCCTTAAGGTGCCGTCATATTCGTTGTTTCCAATTATTAAACCTCTCATTGGGAACGATGCCGTTTTCCGGTATCAAAGTAAATCTTCTCAGCAGTTTGCCTACATACAGCAAGTCATGTTACCTATCAGTTAACGTCAAGGACTAATATTTACACATACTTTCTTCTTTTAACCTCGGCTAATGTAACACTTGGTATAATTTAATATCCTCTGTAATGGCTTCTATATGAAGGGTTCTTTTCTCAGAAGCGGTCATTTTGTATACTTTAGGAATTTTCTCTGTCGAAATTCACTATAAGTTAAAAATGCATTTAAATGTGCTATGACCTGGAGGCTTCAGCGAACGGTTAAGCTGAAAGCAGAACGAGAAATAGCAGTAACCTTTGTTGCAGCATATTGGTTTACCTCACCTGAATTGGAAAATTCATGTCTGCTTTTTATGCGCGAACAAAGCGGCAAACGCAATGAACACGTCGTTTCTCAAGGAAGCGAATTCAGGAACAACATAACATAACTATTACGCTACAAAACGATTTCTAAAATTGGGGTCTTTTGTGCATTCGATTAGATATATCATCGACATCTAGGAAGTTTTTATAGAAGTATTTTGTGCGCTGATAGTCAAAGTCTGAGGGTGGTTCCATTTTATGGCATACTGCTGCTCTCCCATCACCGAAGAAATTAGGAAAGCTATAACCCGAACATAACCACACCCTACAGCTATGCGCTTCCAAAAGTGGTGAACACTACGCTTTCAATCTGCAAACGAGAGTCACGTCAGTAAAACTACATCAAGTCTATAAAATGACCGCAAATGTTCTGGTGCCGCACAGCTGCAATATTTTGACGTTTTTACTCCCTCAGAGAGAGTAGTGGTGGCATATCAAAAGAGCTACTTTCAAGTTAATCACATTGATTTAACCGAGACGTTTTTGCCCTTAACGGTCTAATGGCGTTAATCCATACTCAAAAACCTAATGATGGGCTATTTTTAGCTATTCATTTACTACTGTACAGTTTTATTAACTATGTTAACATTTTTACCCATTAGGCTAGTATTTCACACAACTACAGGGAGCTGGGTAATCGAACTAAATTCCAAAAGTAACTTCCAAGCTAGAAGTAGTAAAGCGGATCTGATGAAATAGATGCTACTACGGGCTGCGATATCAACTTGCGATGCAGTTGGGAAATTATAGTACACACTCACCGCATTTGCACTCCTTTATGAGATTTCCCTTTTTCTACTATGACAATAAAATATGTCACTAGTGCTACAGTTGCAAATGGGAAGAAAAACGGTGATTGTTTGTTTCACATATAGCATGTTTACAAACTACATAAAGGAGATCTCTTAGGTTTTTCTAGGCTATCGCTGTTTCATCGTGAGCGTATCGTAGAAGCTGGAACAAATCTGGATCATATGTAGATGAACTGAGTTCATACGTCAGTAAGAGTAAGCAATTTTCACAAGAATTCACCTTATGCTAGAGATTATCATCAGCACTGCCATCAGCTTTAAAAACTGTGTTTTTGCACGGTGGTTATAGCTGCTACAGTTTTGTTGGCCGACGACCTGGTGAGGTAAGGGTAGAGAGCTTTCTGCTGTAGGCGGTAGCTGATTTAATTCACGCGTTAAAATAGGCTGTCAGAGGACTTTTCATTGGGGGGTTCTGGTGAATAAGCTACATATCAAGGCAACAGCCTGAATAATTGCGCTCCAGTGAACGCACGAATAGCCCATGTTTGCCAATGTCTCTAATCCCCGGGTTCCCATCTAGGGAGACGGCAACAGCCGGCACTGCTGGTAATGGTTTTTCATACTTCGCTGCTAGGTCACTGATTAACCTCCTTTTCCTCGTTCTCACCCTTCGCGAGGTTGTGCGAAAAAGGCTCTTCGAGGAAGCCGGTTGACTGGCGTACGAAGCACGCTACTAAGCCTTTGTGGCAGGCATGTTACGAGTTGCTGGTGTTTACGTCAAAAGTTCGTACTGACCATAAACACTTGATGATCAGCCCGCAACTAGAGAAGTCGTTGTTCGTTGACTGTGCGGCGAGCATCGACTCCAAACTGACCACCCAGATGTGATCTCAACGAGCTCAAGTGACCAATTCGCGCATTCATATCGTCCGCAATGTTCATAATGTATGTGCTTCTGCTTGACGATTGGGCATGGATGAACCTTGCCATAAGCTGTCTTTATCAGCCACAGAACTGCACTCCGGTTTGCATATGCTGAGTGGTATTGAGGTTGAGTGAGCTGGATAACCAAGCGTCTCACAGACTGCTATTCACTGAAATCCAATCCAACAAAGTGCGTGCAGCTCTTGAGTTCACTGCAATCCCGACGCCGTGTATTCGACAAGTCATCGCTTCTGCACCACACAAAGAGCTGTTATTGCCCTTGGCTTTTCGAGATGCATGACCACGCTCGGATCTTGTGTGCCTGTCTAAAAAACATAGCACACACCAATTTTAAGAGAGTGTTTGCTGTGGGCAAGCTTTGCCTTTTCGCCATTTTAGGATATCAGATGACCCGACAACAGTGGACAAGGAACTGTGCGGCCAAATGATATTTCTCGACTGCCTAAGTCAAGGCAGAAGGTTATGTTTAGTTCTTTGACTGAGAATTCTGACCCATGTATCGGTGGGAGGATGTAGGGTTTTCTTTGGGTCCCTTCGTCTAGACTCTGATTCATAGTCTGACTCGTGAGGTAGCAAGCTTTTCCCTGGGCACACAGCCCGGAGCCGATGACTCAATAGTTTGATTTTCTTGACTGTAGGGACCGGCCTGGCCCGAGGAGGCAGGGAGTAAAGCATTTATGTTTCAATCTTAATTCGGCTGCGCACAGTTGTCTTTGCAGGGAAGCTGGACTCTTTGGCTTTAAAAGCATCTCGACCATATTTAGTAATTCGCCGGCTGTCACAACCAACAGTTGGGCTATTTGCGTGCACCATTTTTAGGACCAAACGTTTCTAACCCGTGCTTACTCGGAGGAAGTTAACATCTCCGCTTCCATAAATATGGACATGCTGGTTGGCAGTTGGAAACAAGTCACTGCCTTCACACCTATATCACAAAAGACATTACTACTTTACCCCAGACTGCCTCCTATTACCATTACTCGTAGTAAGGTGTCTGGCTGCTCTCGGTCCGATTACTTCACTTTCACCTTTCTTGCATGGAACGAAGTTACATTCACTGTGCCCCGAAGGCTCATTGCAGCACTCAAGCCTGACCACCACATGAGGTTGGCAGCTTTAGGTCAGGTTATAAGTAGATCATGATGAATCTGCCTATAAAAGGAAACAAAGTGATGTAACTAACATAATTGTTTCAGATGATAAAACGCTACTGACCTATGAACTGATTTTCTCGCTTCCAAACCAGTAATTCCAACTCGTGTACGTGTAACACATAGAAACTGATGTCGAAAAGATTCCTGGTTGTTGTTAAGATGCAAAATAGTTATATTTGACGAACCTGCACAGCTCTTAGGATACGTTGTGTCGCATTTGCTCGCTGGATTCAGGGACAATTTCCATCCTTTCTCATCTGGAGACTTTTTGTCTTTTTTGTTTGAAATATGAACTGAAAATCTCATCAGCACTGCGAAAAACAAAAGAAAATCCAACCTAGATTAATCCAGTTCAGACCGAATCCTGCTCACAAAACACTCAAATTTGTTGACCAAATTTGATTAGTGACATTATATTAGTCTAGAACACACCCTTCTTTGTAGTTTCGGCTGTGTACAAGTGTAGACGACATAAATCTACTGGTGGATAGTCTTCAGGTCAAAAGGCACCAACCTCTTTTTTATAACAATTTTCACAGTGTGATATATTCTGATTAAACTCAATTATGGGCATTACGCATTCGCATACATATCAACGTCTTATATTTAGAATCGTGACCATTAGCAAACGGTTTCCAACTACATGTGTCCCAGCCAGGTTTTATCAACAACCAGTTGCAATCTCCACCAGCTAGCCATTTGCTTTGATTTGAAACTCGATAAAAAGACTACCTGAACAGTATCAATGTTTCGCCCTGTGTACAAATGGGCATCCCTCATTTGATGATGATTCATGGAGACCCTGTTAACTTGGGTAAAACATCGTATGTCACCAAAATTGGTGAAGAGGCTGCTACGGTGAAACCATAGACAACGTGGTGTTATTTATTCGATGTGTTATTACTATACGAGTTTGGCTGCTGGGCTATTCGGACCCTGTCGACTGACAAATCAGTTTCCTGAAAACGAGCAGTTATTTTGAAAATAATACTGATAACTAAACCTAATGCTAAATGTGGTTAAATATTTTGGGAACCATTGCCTCCGATTACTCCAAAAGAACATTTGTTTATCTCACTTTCCTTACAGCCTTTCGTTACCGTTGTTAAAACTGGCTTTATCTCATTATTAAAGCCGGAACAGTTTATTTTGTTGTATGCAGTAACCCGTGTACCCTGCTTTATCTATATTACACATTCACGTATAATATCAATTTGTGTGGAAATGCAAAGTACCTTTGTAGAGAACTCGCAATAATCTAAAGTTAAATGTTACTTGTTTTTCGTCGAGACATGCGACGCTTCTAGCCAACCACTTGTTACAGTGTAACGACATAGAAGACATTGTGTACCATGTGCTTTTAAGCTCCTATTACTGATGAACAGAATGTTACATTTTTCCTAACTGAGGAAAAGTGTTATAAGACTGAAACATTGAAGCAGGCTTTTAGTCTGATAGGTAAGCTACGGATTCTCCCACAGGTCAATCATTTATGGACCTAAACAAAAGGTCAATCACGGCTGAAAGGCAGATACACCATTAAATACGCGTAAGTAGACTTGCCGAAGCGCATTGAGTACATCAGCATGCGGTTCTGAGACAGAAGGACTACAGAAAACCCGGATTATTACGCCATGGGCAAGTGGGTTTAAGTGAGAACGAGATAGATTCCTGGTAGCGATAGACTGACAACAAAATTAGTTAACATAACCCTGACACCGTGCGTGTGTATATGATTATCTACGACAACGACAACAAAATGGGTCAGTGCATAACAAAACAGGAAATATCTCATACAATAATATAAAATAACACTGTATGGCATCGAAGTTCGGAAAAATTAGCATTCAGATCGTCTGGGTCTAGATAGTGGATATAGGTGTCACTGAAAAAACGAAATCTTTTTCTCATCAAAAAGTGAAAACAAACGTGTTAGTAAGCAACGAAGTCAAGCAGTGGCTGCCAATTGAAAGAAGCTTCCACCTGAACCCTGAGGAGTACTCTAGCAGAATATTTTTGGGACATCACAATGTTGGCAATGTGATGCAGTTTTGAAAGTTTGGTGGTCTGTGCCGGAAAACCGACGCTTACTGCAAAGCTTTTTCATCATAACTGAGAGTCATCAGCAGAGCGAGTCTCGCGAGTCTCTTTGGAGGGACTCTAACTAGAAGCCTCCTCACTGATAGTTGATAACTAAAAACACCTCAAACACGATGGACTGAAAAACGATGTGATTACCTAGAAGTAAAACGTGATGTGGCGCCTTCATGATCTTTCATCTCAACGGAATCCAAATCACATGGCTACTTTCTGGCTGACTTCTTCGGTGAAGACTTTCTAAATGGAGAGCTAAATTGCACTACTGGTCAGCCTCTGGTGGCCGAAAGGTTTAATCCTGAAATATCAGCTGAAAAACCGCTAGTTTGAATCCTCTAGGGGCTTTCTGAGATGCGCGGGGCACACGATTTCCAATAATAACGGGAAATTTGTATCAGGCGTGGGTTACTTTCACTTACGGGACGACCTCCTCATTGAACTTCCCAGTGTGCTTGCCTGGAGGTAAGTCTGACCCTTCTGAGTTTCACTCAATGCATCACGTTAAGTTTTACGAATGAATGGATTTTTCAACTCTAGTAACTGAATCACTTACTTGTTGCAAACACCTGTTTTTATAACATGCTGTGTGGCGCAGAAACTCATTTGTTTTTCATACCTTAACAGTGTTTTGCCGGAGAGAAGAAATCATATTTGAGTTGCAGCTGGCGGTCAGATATTGTTGACAATCTGTTGAAAATATTTCACTAACTATAGAAAGTCTATGCTGCTTATGCTCTAGTCTTTGTGGTTCACACTTTGAATCCTGTTTTTCTTTACCTTCTTTGTGAATTTTACTGTGCATATGATTAAATTGCATCCATTGTGCCGTCTAGTGTAAAGTGCTTCTTGTTGAATAAGTGCCTTTGCAGACATTGTTAAAGTATTACACTTGAAAGATCATTAGTTTGCCACTTGAAGTAATTACTGACACTAGCCTACGATCACCGCATTTGATGGTCTAAATTATTGTCCGGTTTGTGGTTTTAACATAGACGCCGTGTTTTTGGCTGCGTCTCACAAACCTGTAGGAAGAAAACGATGAGATTCCAGACTATGCATAATTTTCTCGTGAGCCTTCATGAGTCCACAGTAGCAAACCAATATGAGTGTTATACTTATCACTTAAATATTTGGTATTTTCATGCAGTTTAGTCTTACAAAGTCATTTAAACATTACAACTTTGGAGAGAGAACAAACGGTGAACAATGGTGATGCATACAAACCGTGTTGATCACCCAAAGCTCCACCTAGGGATTCATCCACGCGCTGAATTAATTTGAAAGCTTACGTTATTCTGAGAAATGTGCGGTCACACGTTGATTGGTTGATTATACTTAGCTGTCCTCCATGGGAGACAAACAAACTCCAATTGGTAGAAGTCTCATCGACAGGAAGGTAAAACAGTGTATCCAACCTCTGGCAGATAACTTTTCTGCTCAGTTGTATCAACTTGTTTGCAATGGAACTAATATACTATGACATTTGAACATCGTAATCGTAGCTGGATGAAGAGTACACTGTGGATTTACGTTGTTTCGACTGCCTTGCTCGCAGTAGGTCATCTTATGCAGGTTGTTTTATCAACTGCCGTGGAAAGAGCCAGACCAGGAACTGAATATGACAAAAGTGATCCACCCGTTAACACTTCGTTACAGTTTGTAGGCGTGTGGTTAAGGGCACATCCGGTTGATAATTTTCAAAGTGAGTTATGTAGTCAATTCTTGTTTGCAAATTAAGCGAAGTAACTAGGTTTGCCACCAGAAATTTCTCTAAAAACGTTTTGCTCCCCAAGAGGAAAAGCATCTATTCTTTAGAAAAGTCTTGTTCCAATGTCTGACAACGCAATGAGAAATACAACAAAACAGCTTTGGTTTCTTATTAATAGCTTAATTGTGGTAGTATTTGGGTTTGCGTATGAAAGTTTGGTACCATCACGTTTCCATAAAAATAGCATGTTTCCCTGTGAAAAAATATGTCAGTTCATGCGCGCACCGTGCTACCGCTTACGACGCACTCAGGAGTTTCATGTAAATTCAAGACACAATTGCTGCTCAATTTTTCGTCAACTGGATGCTTTTATGCTTGTTCGTTGTTCAAGCGTTGCATTCTTACAATATAAAAAAACACTTGGATTAATTCGATGCACCTATCAGAACCTAGAATTGTGGATGAAATTTGTGATGTGTCTATCGTACATGAACATCTGCCTTTGCAAGCAAATTATTAAGCCGACATTTTGGTCATATTCTCGTAGCTATTGTACTGAGCTTAAGATCTTCGAGAAGCGTAATTAAAATTTCTGAAGATCCATTTAATTCACAGAAGTTGGGAGTGAAAATTATGAAGGTTATGCTTGCGTGTGAATCATTTAGGCTACAGGCTGCTGGAAGAAGTAAATCACGTTAAATAGATGGAAACAGTGCCGGTACCACAAATCCCGTTTCTGAATCCTGGTAAATTTGTGGCTTTTGTGCGTTACAGCATTTTTAGAATGCCGTCAATGTCCCTGAGTAAGTATTTCTCTAAACTGGAACCCTATTTGCATATGGATTTACTGAATACAATATTGCTAGACGACTCGGCAAAAGACCGAGCTGAGAAGCACTTGGTCTCCACTGGCTGGCAAACGTGTGTACCGAATTTGTGTCCTAAGACATACTATTGTCAAAAGCCCGCCAACTGAAAAAAACTAAATATCGTCAGCGCCAAGCTAGCGTGATGGGCCTGCACGGACACTGACTGGGGTCGGAACCAGCTGACTCGAACCGCCGTCCCTTGTGTTTGTAGCGTCGAGGAGTTTTCAGCAAATTTATGGGTAGTGTAATATACTGAAAAATTCGAAAGGTTTCCTACATAATAGAAACACGGAAGCAAATTAAGAAGCAATTAGATTCTGCAGCAGAGAAAGTCTACGGTGAAAATCGTGTCGCGTTTGTGCAATTTTTACAACGTTGCGTGCATTTTTTAATGCCTTTTGACCAAATCAGTGTATCTCCACGAAGCATCAAAGAAAATATGAAACAGAAAGACCTCTTCTTTTGCCTGCTGGTATTTTATAAGAGGCATTTTAGATGCCAAATTCAGGTGCGACACTACTCGATCTCAGTCACTTAACTGAAATCACGAGTTGCGCCTAAATTTTTTGAATGGAAACCTATTAGAACAAACATGCACAGTCTGCGTTGATTGCTAAAATCATTGTATAGCTTGTGCTTTGTCTTATGTTTCTAAAACTTTTCCGCGCTGTAATTGCTATTTTACAAAATGTGTGCAAAAGCAATTTATACGTTTCCAAAAAATGTCAGTTTCTCTTCCGTGGCTGGTCTTTCATTTTAGGTTGACGCCACTTTAAAAATCGATCTGCAGGAGCAATTCGAAATGAGATGTAGAAAACAAAATCAAGGGTTTTGCACACAAGCCTTTACGAATGAATTAGCAAAAATAATCAGTGATCGTTGATTTTTTACAGTGACTTTCTTCATTCAAAACATTTTGTTGACTTCTGTTTAAACTTTTGAAGTGCTGAGATAATTATTAGAAGAAGAAGACAATGGTCAGAAGAGTTCACCTTGTGCTACACATATCGCGAAGCATACCTCATCTGTGAAACATAATTGTCCATCCATCTGCTATCACCTGTATCCCATTGAGTTTCTGTAGACGTTCTGGGATGCAGAGGATTTTATTTGTCCTGCTCATGAAGCCTAAAGGTTCAGGTTTCCTCTTCAAAATGGCGATTATTTCTTGGTAGCAATATTTTGACCCTCCTTCAAGATGAAAGCAATAATTTATCGGCCCCTCCAGTAAATCTGTTTAAAGATTTGTTCAACCTCAAAACTTGTGAACCACATGTAAGACCAAAAAGCATCCCCTCAAATGAAAGATGCGACTTTCCTGTTCATAAAGTCGGATCCTGAACTTTATTTCCCTGATTTATTTTGTATAACGGGCTCGTCACCTGCAGCAGCGGCTTTTTATATGTTGTATACTATGCATTATATTTCGCGATGTTATGTGACAGTCTGTCGTCACCAAGTAATATGATGCTCAATTTGGTTTTCCACCTTCCTTTCTGCTGATATGACTTTACTGAATAGTAAGGACATTAAGGTAAAGCTTCTTCTTGTCTTTTCCAGTCATTTTTTTGAACTGTCAGCAAATTCAGACATGAACATTTGGGTGAAATATTTTCAAACCGTCTCATCTGTTCCTATCTAATAGAGGTTCGTATAAGCTCACTGAAGATCAGCTTCTGACCACTAGTTATCCGCAACGTAGAATACGTTTTGTTTGTGTTACCAAACTGTCACTTTAGGCACAAAAGGCTGATCTCAGGAAAAGTAAACCACGGATTTTCACGTCCTGTTGCAGTCCCTATTGCTTCGTTTTTCTCTACCTAGTAATTGCTGTTATACAGCTTCTCATTCGGCTTCACACAAACCGCCTTGATAGTCTCCTACTATTCGCAGTTGTCCAGTGGTTCAACCTCTGATGATCAACAGATCCCCTCATCCTGATTTATTCAAGCACTACACTAAGAGCAACGCTGATGTGAGATAAAAATAACTCTGTACGCTCGCTTCTTGGACGCTAGGGATAACGTTGAAGTTAACTTATCATCCTACGTGCCTGGGTAGCCGGCCGATTATACTGAATATTCTCGAGGCACTGTGGATCGACTGACAGAAGGAAGTGTTTTGCGCTCAGAATAAATTGTGCGTGACTCTAATACTACCAAGTTTGTATCCACCGCATTTGGTTGTGTAGGACCTATGTAGGAGTATTATTGTAAGGATAATTTTTTATTCCGCCTATGTTATTATGTTTTTCTCGTTTCTCGGAGGATGGGAATGCTAGGGTTAATTCATCCAGCATCTGTTCTCTTCACTTCGTCGGCCACATACATAATTGACTAGTGCCAAACAGGGACTTAGCTGTCAAACTTGGTTGGATCATTGGATTCCTACAAGATGTTGTCTCATTAGAGACAGTCTCGATTGTGCTTTCGCACGTGAGAATTTTAATTCTACTTAGACCTGAGGGAAAAAAGCTGAATGACAATATCACAACCGGCTCCTGCCGGCCGCCAATCGGCCTAAAGACAACGGTCTTGAAGTAAATATGAATGCTTTATTGAGGAACGCAAAGCTGAAGTCGTCCGTTAGAACCCATATGTTTCAATACTATACTAAACTTTTCCTGCACAAGGCTGTCTATTTATACTTTCCGAAGACAGAGTTCTAAATAAACCATTTCGGTTGCAACAGATAAACGAGTGATGCAGCCACAAGAGGAAAATTCCATAGCTAAGGTTTCCCGCAGGTTCATCTCACGACTGGCTGGACGCCCGTTTGCCATGTCCTTGGTTTAGCACAAAGTCTGGAAACAAATGAATTTTTCCCGTTTTTCTTGACTCATTGATTTACTTGAATAATCAACCTTCATCGAGGTTTCTTCCCTTCGTCCCATCAAAACCTCGGCGCCCTCTGGAATGATTCTGTTGAGAACAATTTTCGGGGTTGGTTGGCAGACAGAGACGGTTTTGAATGAGGAGGTGTTTTATTCCAAATGACTTTACATGCAGATAACCCTCAGCCTCAAGAGTCCTGTCTCCCAATGATACCGCCTTGTTTTACGCTGAAAGTGAAGACGGAACCCTTCAAAAGTTTACTATCGTGTAAAATTTGGACGGGAATATGGCATGGTCAATGGTCAGTTGGTCTAGTAATAAAACTTCCGCACACACTTTGAGAGTCTTCCAAGCGCAATACTAGCCTTCAAAATTCTGAAGTTTACCAACTTATCAGTCGTTTCTTTGCTGCTTAGCATTCCGTCGAGAGAACAAAATGCGCACAACGCGGTGTTCTGCTATCACCGAGTTCCGTATTTGGTAGATTTCGAGGTCTCGTAGTCGATAGTAGGCAAACGTTTAGAACTATTTCTATTCACAGAAGAACATAATATACGGACGAACGTTTTACCATTAGACTCTGCATTTTTGCTTCAAAATGCGCATCATGCCAGCGGAATTGAGCATACAAACCTCCTTTGCTTTCCAAGTACGTTGGAATATTCGTAGCTCAGGTCAGTTTACCTATCGTCAACAAGCTGGCTTTTGAGCCGTCAGGAACTTGCTCATTAGAGCAATATATCAAAATAACCTGCATGCCCACTACAGAAGACACCGTCCATGTCAAAATTAAGGCCACACACATAAGAGAGGACCAATATCATTCGCAAAATTTAATGAATGGACTGTGACAACCACCACGTGGGAAGAAACTACCAACACCACACCACCATGGAAGAAACTAACAATCAGAATTAACGAACACAAACTTTCCAACAGATGACACAATCAGTTCACACCCATCCCTGCCCACGAAGGCCAGGTGGGACAAACATATAACTGAAATGACGTCCAGACTATACAAAAACAAATTAAGGAGACAAGTTTGTGGACGCGTGGTGTTCTACTAAAGAAGAAAGCAAGAAGCAGGTTTAACTTGACCTAATCTCCGGAACCTTGGAGTAAAGGAACTTAGGAACCATCCAACCTTGTGTAATACAATAAATAAAAGAAGCTACGGACATTGAAGCCAGAAAAAAATTCAAGGAGCAAATTAAACTGAGCATTAAACAAATACAGCAGCGTCTAGTGAATCAAAACCGAAGAGTTAGAACCACTAAGGAATACATGTGCAGATAAAAAAACAAAGCAAGAAAACAGTAGGCCGCTTGCGATCGAATTACTCAGATTCATGTACATGAACTATTAAAATAAAAATGTGGACAATAAAAGTAATCAAGTGTGAAAAAGGCAGACCACAAAGCAACATGAATCACAAATGAACCAGTCAGAAAGGGCGTGCTTTAGTGAACCAACTAGATGGCTGCGGTATACCGACCAAACGCGTCAACGGAAGTTCAAGGTGACCTTAAACCGGTCACTCCAATTAAAGTTAACAGCTACTCCTTAGATCTATATGTGCGCAAACACCCAAGTAAGAAACACTCAACCAAACCCACAAAGCTACTGTCTCATTGAAAATTACCAAATATGTTTCAAGCCAGTTCCTAAGCCCGGTGAATAGATCTACAGCCAGCTGATCAACAACCAGCATACTTCATTAAAATATGAAGTATCCTGAACTACCAGGTGGCCCACCCAATAATAGTGAATACCTAGATAATCCCATGAATATTGAGATGTCCGCGCACACGCCACAACACAGGCTAGCTTCTTTCCACGAAGCCACAGCACTAGCCTTTATACTAAATTTAAAAATAGTTACACGAATGAGTGGTCAGTTCCAAAGCACGAATAGATGCGCATCGAATGAAGGCATTTTCAAACTTAGTAAATTGAACGTGATGCTCATGGTTGCTTTCACAGCATTTAACCCTTATCGGTCTCATAAAGAAAATCGAATGAATGGTAAACTGTCCGCTCCACAATTCACATTGTCGCTTGAGAGAGAATATTGGATTGTGGTGCCCAATTACCAAACCAGTCTGGCGTTTGTAAGTAGCCCTTTTTATCTGCACCATAGGATTCAAGTGCACCTACAGAACAGAAAAACATTCCCGGACCCGCATTGCCAAATATATCCAGAAATCAGGCGCTGGAATTCGCCACAGTACAATACAGAACCATCCACTGGGCAGCGTTTAATGTGTAACCTCATTAACAAGCTTTGTGATGCTCACATCTAGGTACATAATATTGCTCAATCTGTGGCTTCATTAGTTTTGCTCTCCCTGTGTTCAGTGTGTCGTTTAACAACGAAACGCTAGCAAGGTAACTGGATACAACGAATCCGTTTTCTTTCATGAGTTCATTTCAACCGTATTACCGCTTTCATAACCCGCTAATCTACACCCAATTTTGACATGTCCTATACCTTAGTTTGCCAAACTTTTGTTTGTGTTACTTTCCGATTTCGTTCCACCCACCTGCATATGTCTCAATCCATTCGGTGTTATCGTAACACCACACGATGTCGCCTTGAATACCGACAATTCTACTGTTCCTGAGCTTCCTTACTGGGGTGGTATGACTTTTTAAACTGTTGAGATGCCGCATGTGATAAAAATGCTGGTACTTGCATCAGGATAATGGGTGGGCTATGATCGAAGTATCTTATGGATAGAAATCTTACACCACCCGTTTGGATTTTTGATTGGAGTTTTTGTTAGATCATCAGCCTTTATTGTGCGCATAAGGACGACTTTATAAAAGGATTTTTGCTCATTTTGGCACATATTCAGGATAAAACTAACGGACTTTCGACCAAGCCTCATTAGGCAGAGGACAGTACTGCTTATTTACCAATGTCAATAATGAGGCTCGCATAAAAGTTTGTTACCTTATACTGGTAGGTTTTTTCTATTGTCTATCCTACCCCTAATTTGTACAGGCCAGGGCGTGACAATCTGAAAACAGTACCTGACCTATTATGCCTTGTCCTCAATTGTCATTGTTCTGTCGGCCTCCGTTCCTTTATATAACGGAAATAGCGTGACACCTGTATATTGCTGATGTGTAAAGGTATTCATGTATCCCAGTTAACCTATTACAACTGTAGAGTATTGTGTGGTGTGGGTGGATTAATACTGTTCTTCACTGTACTGCACTCCATCGTTTTTGATCCTGTGTTGTTTTAGAGATCGTTGTCACCTAATAACCGTTAAAGAAATCGTGCTAGCCATGCAGATTAAGAGTAGGATGCGAGTACACCGATGAGTTTCCTAGCTCAAGACACCCAATTCCTGTTTCACTCAGGTTTAAGGGAATCTAACATAGTTGCTCAAGTTCAGCTTTACTCTTGTTCTACATTAGTGACGTCACCGAACAAACAAGGCTGACTTCTTCTAAGGATACAGTTCAGATAGACTCACCGACCATTCGAAGTTCATCGTTGATGTTATAATGCTTCCCCAAATGCGAACAATCCATCGTAGGTTTTGGCGACTAGGAGAGATACGTTGTCGAAAATGTCCTACCTGGACAGCTTAAGTTTCACGTTTCTAAACCGTATAGCCTCCTAAAGGAAGTATGATGATCTGTAGTCACCATAGGTGACGAAGATTAGTAAAAGTGGCACAGATTTCGTTGATTCCAGTAGAACCTAGCTTGGCAGTTAGATAGCAATTATTTCATTACTGATCGGAGTAACGCCGTCAGTGACACTAGTGATACCCATGACATCGTCAACCGCTCACCGACCGTGTCACGTGGATTGGTGATGAAGCGTTTGGAATCCAACTTCCAAGCTCGACAGACAGAAGAGCTCCTACGTAGTTCCCATTTTTGACCGATTTCTCCGCAACGGAGACTTCAATCCATACTGAAAGAAATCTGTCAAGAAGCTGGAAACTTGTTAAGTTGGAATCGATCCCACAACTGTCACAGTGAATGGTGAAGTGATATCTATGGGGTTAATCAAACGGGACTCAATTAGAAATTTGCGGATTCTTGGCCTGGGCATCATTGCTTTATATATGGATATATTGATATAAATATATATATTGACGTTTATCTGCACCGTTCTTAAGGTATGGTTAGGTCCGTGCGCAGGCAGTAAAGCGCAATACTGAACGGCGATGAAATGCCAATCTACTGAACACCGACGATGTCAATTTGACCAGTATCATGTTTTCAGCTGAATCGTCATACCGAGCAAAGAGGTAATTTACCTATGCAAACTAAGCAATCATCATTTATATCCAAAGCAATAATATTCGTGATGATGGTTAACCTCAGTATTATTGTGAAGAAAAGAATAAAGGTGAACGGGGAAGGGACTTAGTGTTAGCTTACTACAATCATTCCGAGGGGCCCACACTTCCAGACACTCATTCAGGCAATCTGGATAGAAGCTGACAACAAGATCGCCACTCACATCTGTTGGCAGCCATATCTTGCAGTGTCTCCAACCAGGCGCGGTAAGGATCACGCGGTCCCCATCCTGGAAGGCGAGTGGCACCGACAGCACCCAAGCGTTTCGTAATCTCCTTCATACCCCTCTGCAAGGTCAAGGGTTGGCCACCTCTCTGCTTCGGCCACTCTGAATTGGGCATGGAGAACAGCACTCTCTTCGGCAAACGGTGGTCGGGCATACGCAACATATGTCCCAACGAAAGCAGCTTTTGGTGCTGGACACATTCTTTAATGAAAGTACCCGTTGCACAACCGAAAACTCGCTTTCTAATCACTTCGTTACGGATACGCCGACACCAACCCACACGACCTATGGTTCTGAGACAACAATTGTCGAACACCTGAAGACGTCTCAGTTCCGCTGCTCGAACAGGCCAAGTCTCACGGCCATACACCAAAACAGCGCGCACTGTAGCTTGATATGCACATCCTTTAAGATTCAGGGATACACCACGTTGACGCCATAGGTGTCTCAAGTTAGCGAACGCGACCCGAGCCTTGCAGATTCTTGCATTGACCTCGTCTGTCACACTACAGTCAGAACTAATACAAGTTCCAAGGTACGTAAAACGCTCCACAACTTCCAGTGCCTCTCCCTGGATTTTAAGTAGCGTGTTCAGTGACTGCATGTTCAAGAGTATGACCTTACACTTTGTGGGTGCAAAGTGCATACCAAAGGACAGGATGACTTTGGTCAGTTCATCCAAAAACACTTGCGTCTTCTCCCCATCTTCGAAGGCGAGAACGATGTCGTCTGCATATTTCAGATCGACAAGGTTTTCGTCACAGGCTATTTGAACACCGGGGTTTTGAAGACCGTCCAGTGTTCATGTCATGAGTTCATCAATCACGAAGTTAAATAAGAATGGAGAGAGTGGGCACCTTCTAGCCATTGACCAACTTGGTAAGGGAGACTCTGTGGGTGTCGCGGGGACACCCCTCAGTATAGCTCAGTGAGTCGCTGAGGTGCGCATACCGCCACACCATGGTAAATTCCAGTCTCTTCGTGACGGAAAGAGGAGTTATAACCTCTTTATTAGAACGCTGGCACGTGTACCGTGTACCGGCGGTTAAATCGTTGACATTGGTGAAATAGGCTTTTTTCAACACGCATTTTTGCTGCTTTGCCTAATACCGCCAAAATTTTTGATAAAAAACAAAGAAAACGAAAAGTCTCCAATTAAAGGATACATCCAATGCATCCTAAAAATGCATCAGTCACACTGAAAATATGTGTTTTTGGCATGTCATTGTTTCTTGCGAAAATTCACTTGTCCTCTTGGCTGATTATTTGCTTCAGTGGCACTGTATGTGGTATGCAACTGGGTGTGCGGTGTCAACTTAAAATTAAGGACAGTTCTCCTGGAGCATTAAAATACAAATCAAAATTTTAATGCCGAAAATTTCCCTGAAATCTGATTTTTTTTGAAATACTAAATTTCTACACTCACCTCAACAGTCTGTTTTTGTTCGATATATCCTAAAATTGTCTTGTTTTTGTTCCATTTATAAATGGTGATTGCCCACTTCACTTCTCCAGGACCCATGCGTGGATTCGTAATTGGCTTTGCCAAATTATAATGCCACAGTTAATTCATTTTGCTCGTTCACTACCGGTTGTACATTTTTGCTTAACCAATGTATTCGAACATTATGCCACTATTTTGCTGGATCTGTTGGCAAGTAGGTCTGTGTGCCTTTCACAAGGTATAGTGTTCAACCTTGATTGCACACTTAGGGAAGGAATTGTTTTAAACTTGGAGATTATGTTGCCCCCGTGGCAATTTTCTCCTGGCCGCCAATCAAGCGGTATCTAAGAGCACGAACAGATCGACAAACCAAGCATTCATGCCTAAGTGTTTAGGGTTGGCAATGTAGACTCTTTGTATTCGACTCGATGCTAACAGCGAATGGCGGAAATGCGGTACAAAAATAACAAGTGTAATTGGGGAACGAATATTTTCATTGATGCAAGCTTCGCAAAAAGCCTACGACAAACGACTAAGCAAAAAGCTCGAAAATCGGTAGGGGTTGTGGGGAGTGAGCACAAATCTGCGACGGAGTTTAGAAGGTTTCCAAATAAAACAGCTTTATGGACTTTGAATCACAGGCCAGGGTCCTTCGGGATTTGTTGAAGCTGTTATTATTTTCTGAAGCCGGCATGCCCGGTGTATCATACTTGTTGACTTGTGTGATCAATCCTATCTAGCGTCTTAGCAGGTTAGTGTGACTGTCATTGTTGACCGGTTTACATGGGGTTTCGAAGAAATGTTCCCAAACAACCAATACCTCAGAAGGAGCTGTCTTCGTTGAGGGAGGGCAATTCCCATGCTGCCTCAGTAACCAAACACTTCTATTATCGCTGAGGTTGGCAATCGTAAGTCGTCCTTAGTGTGATAACAAAAATAACCAACACAACTCCTCATGCTCAACTCATTTTTACTGAAGCCCCAGTGATAACATTCTACGGTTTTAGTCTCTGGAATTTGCATAAATATGGCGTCATAATCTTAAGATTTGATAATGAATCTCATTTCGCAGCTTGCTTCACCGCTGTATTCATCGAGCTGATAAAAAAACATCAAAGTCTTCTTTCTGGCTATTGAAACACATCTCCAAGTGCAATGTGATTTTAATGAAAATCTTTAACAATTTTTCAGCAAGAATGCACCATGATGTTTTTTATAAATCCATTCCGTTTATTCCTCCTGATGATCAGTAGCTTGAACTTCCAAAACCCGTTGGAAAGTGAAACTCATGTTTTATCATGGCCTCAATTTTCGGCATATTGTGCCTACCTACCTGGTACGGTATCTCGGTAATGGCATTCTTCTTACCAGGCTATGGCTTTCACCTGGGCAAATTTTATATGTGCAGCCTTTTGTTTTGCATTCCCTCCCACACATTTTTGTCTACAATATGTTCATTACGCTGCACCTCATTTTCAAACGTGCTCAGTGGGAATCACTGCTCGGCGGTAAAAAAGATACTTCTCTACTGGCCTTGAGGTTTTGCTGTTGACACTTTCATCAGTAATACTAATAATAATCATGGACAAACAACTCTTAGTAGTCTAATACCCCATCATAAATGACCATACTACTTGATAGCCTATTGTACTGAAGAATAAGTGAGTAGACCTTAACGAGTACCAAACCCTCAAAAGTATCACTATTTTATTTGCTCAGCAGGTGCTGGGTTTGGCGGACCGTCCATTGACGGTCGTTTATTTACCCGGCAAAGAATATCGCTCTTGAATCACATTCGGCCATCGGAAATGCTTTCAGCTACTTCATTTGTTTAACTCAGTTGCCACGTCCGCGGCACACAGTATGCATGGTTCTGACATCTGATCATTTATCACCTTGGAGTAATTCTAAAAAGTAACATTCCAAAAATTATTGTACAATTTTTTTTGTTCTGTTAAACTCCATTTTTAACAGAGTCATCATTGGGAGAGTGTGTGTAAGTGTATATAGTGTGTTGATAATTTTAACTAACCATGTGTTGTGTGCATTACGATTGCCAATTTTTAGTTAAATCCATTCTGGCAGCTCACATTTATCAGAATGCTGACACAATCACCGTGGATCTGGCGTTTTCCCTGCGCTACATGCATGGGTTTTCAAGCTGCGTGCTTTGACTGATGATTACTTGGAAGCGAGTCGTGTTGATGTTTTCAACCTGATGTATTCTTTTCGTGACTAGCCGGACATGGATTTGCAGCAAGCATTTAAACTTCAGACGATAATTTGCGTGTTCGAATACGATCACGAAGCCGGATATTGGAAGCAAGTCGGTTTACGCAATGCTATTTTTGGATATATGTATCGCCATCAGTCCATATATATATCCAGTGCTATCAAGTAGCAGACACTGGCCACAGTTTTGTTGGATACAATGTAATGCTTAATGGACGAAGGAAAATGTTGGGGTCTGGCATTAAAACGGGGCTTTTACGATGTTGAAACTGTGGTCTGATTAGCCGTTAGCAACGGCATCAGTGGTCCAACAACGAGAGGCCTTTTGACTATGGCTGAACTCCTGCGACTCTTCCTTGACAAGATGTCCGTAAAATGGCCAGAAAGATTATGGCAATTTTGGCTTTCCTTCCCCACGAGCATGTGCTTTTTCTTGTAACACCGGAAAATATCAAAAACAGTATTGCGTAAATCAGTACGTCATGACTTTGGACGGAAGCAAAGTTCACAAGTAAAGTGAACAAGCTTATACTGTCCCAAGTATTTCGGTTACTCCCTATTCATGAATCGTTTAATTCCAGCTTACCGGAACGCTAGGTTATAGGCCCAGTTATCTTATACTGAAAATGAGGTGTAATTAAAACTGCCTAATCGGGTGCTGTGTTTATAGAGCCAACCTTAGCTGGAAGGGCCAGAGAAAGACCACCCAGCTTGTTCGTTTTGGTTCGCTGTTGATAATAAAACAATATTGCTTCACCAATGACCCTAAGTCAACGTTAATCAGGTGCACTCCAAAAATACGCAAGTTATTTTGTTAGTATTTCCGCGTTTATGCAAAGTACCCATTTGAGCACAAAAAAGAATTTAGACGAGATTCAGTCCGGTATGCCAATAAAACCAACCTACTATGGAGAGATATGTTCACCGTTGCATATGATCACTTTGGTAATCCTTTGTGAAGTGTGACTGATGGAAATTCAAAGGATCCCGGTGAGCTCCAGACTGCACGAAACATGTAGTGGGTCGTCTATTCTATCTAATTCATCGATAGTGCCACAGAAAGAAAAGTGCGTCCATATCCTGAATAAAGCTCAAAGTGAAACTTTAGACTGATTTTCTGCAACTCCCTAGTTGATAAATGTTATAAACTGTATATTCAGCTGAGTGAACTTGAAGCGGACAGACTGATAAACCACCAGGCTGTTGCGCGTACACTTAAACGCAACACGTGACAACAGCTTCTACATCAAAAGTTAACTAGCAGTTCTCTAGAAGTGACGTTAGTAACGTTAAGTATCCCTATAAAACGTGTTGCATCATTTCGCTTGCTGAATGTTTTTGGTAGAAAATGGGACTGGTGACCAGACATCCAAAAAACCGAAAATTCTGAGTTTTGAAGTTACTGCCTACTGAGAAAATACACTAAGTGGCTCTTGAAATATTTCAATGATCTTATTCTTTGCGCGAGAGGCACCAAAGGGTACACCCAACTTCAGAAAACACCAGAAATAGGCGTGATGCTACGAAATATATATTCCAATGAAGTGTGAGATGCACCAGCATGGGCCATTGTATCTGATGTCCTCGTAAAAATAGAACATTTTCCTCCATCTGATTGGTAAGCTGCTTAGTCAGTGTTCGTAGCGTTTGTATAGATAAGCATCCGGCAGCCACGTCCGTGAGAAACAGAAGTTAATTTCTTCTAAGAAGAGACATATATGGCCCAGACATGGCCAATTAAGAGAGCTCATGAGCCATTCTTACATTACTAGAGATCGATAATATTGTTTGGCCAAATACATGCAGCAGCTAAATTTGCATAAATCCAACGTTTGTTTGGATTGGCCTGCGAATTCACACACATTTTATTTCTAAATCAAGGTGCAGCCACACTCCAGCCTTAATTGATGGAAGATATACACTTGGCTTTTCGCTATTCTGAGGTTTCGGTTTAACATGCAGGAGAACAAGTAACGGCCCAAAAGTGTCGATTCAAAAAAGGTGTTATGCTGACTCTACCAAATTGTGTGCTGCAGCTACCTTGGCTGATCCTGCATATAATTTGGGAAAACTCTAGCAATTCATCACTTTCAACCAGCTCAGCTCATTTTGCATTTCAGAATGGCCACGAGTTCAACTGGCGCAAACATGTAAAATTCTTTGAAATTTAAACCCCAATATGGCGCACTCTAGAAGACGGTCTATTTGGTTCTCACAAAGACATTGTTTGCTCGTTATATTCAGTCCCACTTGTGACCCGAATTTCGGGTTGCACAGCGGAGTGACCGTGTCCAATTATCAAGCTGGATCGATATTTATTCGGTGTGAAATGACTGGGTATCAAGCATAATTTTCCAATGATGTTGTTATGAGGGGATTCACAAAACTAACCAACAAAAAGAGTTCCAGAATATAAATTATTTATTTATTTCTGCTGAGTTTGCAAATTACACTTATTCCACTGAAAAAATAGAGCAACAAATGGAGCTTGGTTTTCGCAGTTAAATCTAGCCCGAAACACAACGAATGAACATAAAAATGTATAGTAGTCAGGCGCGTTTGTGTAGTATGTGCACAAGTTTATAGCAAGGGGATCAAGTGGCCACTGAGTTCAATCACATACCATTGTCTGAAATGATCAACCAACCGGAGTATCTTTAAAAGTTGTCGTTAGTAAATGAACGAGTAATACTATCTTTCCTTTATTCCATTTTTTCTATACACCTTTTCATTCAGCTGCGGCAGACCTTGCACAAATTCCAATTTTTGAAGGTTTACTAGCCTAGCATTGATCATTATTATTTATAACAGCACATCTCCCCATAAAAAATTGCGTCAAAAGTTTATGTTTCATCACCAGCTATCTTTGAAGGTAGACAAGGTACAGAACTTCCTCCGATTCATTTTCATACGCGATAGGGATTTTTACTTCAGCTTCAGTGCGTC
This sequence comes from Opisthorchis felineus, assembly GCA_004794785.1. NCBI lineage: Eukaryota > Metazoa > Platyhelminthes > Trematoda > Opisthorchiida > Opisthorchiidae > Opisthorchis > Opisthorchis felineus. The sequence continues at coordinate 177,933 of SJOL01004449.1, read as the reverse complement.
AACATTCGCTGATGTTTTTTTGGAAACAAGTGAGTAGGGCGATGGAAAAAAAGCTTTTCCACTGAAAAATTGCATGCGTATATGTTTTGGAGTGTACGCCGTCTATCTGGCCAGGAGCTTATAAAAACAGTTTTAGAATGACAAAGGCAAAATAATAGATGAGAGCCAAGCCTAATAGAGGGTGGAATGTGTGAGAGACGTTTGAGGAACTTTATAGATAGCTTGATAAGTTAGTAATATTTTCCTGCTGCTGCCGACGGTTTGCATCTAAAATGCATGACAAAAATACCAGGACCAGAAGGGTGAACAAGCCACGGTTTAAAAGACCCCCGTAATATACTCCTATACCCTGTAAAGCACAAGTAGGTTATCGGCAGGATTTAGAGCGTCTATGGTCCAAAAAAGAATGCATATGTGTGTAAACCGCTTTGTGAACGGTAAGACACTTATAACTGTTGACACCGGACGTAGGTAAACAAACGAATTCTTGTTGGCTTACTCGTTTTCAGCTTTACACAGCGAAATAATCAAAAAATATTCTTGAAGAGTCTGAAAATTTCGTCTGCTCATGCATCGTTTGACCGCTTAGAATGGAAGCGGCCATGTGAGAGACCTGTGTAACCGATCCTTCCTTATATCTATTGTATTATTCTGCCCATCTAGACTTGTGTCGTTGCACAGTTTTCCCATTTAGTTTATGTTATTCGACACCCTGTGAGGAGCCAGTAGATCATATTCATGTGTGTATGAACAATTTTTGCAAATTTGTCTGTGAGAAACACTTCCCAAAATAGAGCAACCTAATTTCTTGGCCTTTTAAAATATTTTCCATACATTATATGATCTTAAATATATAAGGAGAATTATATATAGTGTGTGTGTTTGTAAATGATACTTTATTCAGACAAACATCGAAAATTTAACGTGAAGCTATAGGTACGGCCAAAGCTGATGAACTTTAACTAAAGTCTCTATATAAAGTAGCAAAATCCACGTTTTGTCAATGATAATAACGAAAAGCACAACTTACAAATCGATAGCCATTAACTTGAGGATCGCTTGAAGCCAATCTATCCAAATAAGGGTTTCTTACTGATGGAATACCATACGGACTCTGCATGTGACCGCTTTTGTAAACTGTAAGCCATACAACTACATTACAATTCTATTGAAGATCCGCTGTTGGCGAGGTGCGCGAACGTGTGTACCAATATGTTAATTGTCACTTGTTTTTTGAAGCCGGAGTTTTTTCACGGCTTATGTCTTATTATTGGGATCCGTACCTCCTGCGTTTATTTGATATGAAAACCAGAACCCCTTATAAACACAAGAAAGTTCAGATATCCGTTGGAAATTTTATATGGATGACTTTCGACCACAGTTTTGCGAACTTTGAACAAGCTCTTCGGGAGCAAGCCGAAGGTAACCCACCTAAAATTCTATCGTTCAAGCAGATATTCCACCCTAGAGAAACAACAAAACGTATGAATTTATAAGTTTCATAGTTTTTTTATTGTTTGCACTGTGTTTCCTAAAAAAGAATAACCGGAGGTTCATAGCGCGTACTATTTACGGTTGTCTCCCTCGAAAGAAAGTTTTTTGGAGTCGAAAATGCTTTAGAAATATGCCGTCGCATCTGTGTGCGTTTAAAAAGAAACCAAGGCAGCAACTTACTTTACCTGCTTATAATTGATTCTCAGCATTTTCGGGAAGTTCGTCAAGCGATCTAGGTACACTTTCTCTTTGTAGAACCTCCAGCTATTCTGGAACACACACAACAAAGGACCATCGCAAGAACGGGAGACAATATCACACTATATTGTCGTTGGACGGCAAATCCACGGGCTAACGTCACTTGGTTTCGTGGACCACCAGATGAAGTTATTCAATCGGCTATGAGAAGTCAGAAAATCAAAAATATACCAACACTCCTATCGGAGATCTCATCTCCAGCCCAGAATTCTAAGTTGGTCCAGCTGAAGGGACCAGTTCCTCGTTCAAGTCAGGTCCACGTCAATAATTTCTCATCTGACGACGCTGATGTCTATTCATGCTATGTCACTAACGCCCTTGGATCTGCTGTGAAATCTATGGTGATCATGGAACAAGGTGTGTAAAGCAAGTCATCCGTCCAGGTTTTTCTTCCCATTCTCCTAAATAAAATACGCTGTTGGCCGTATTGTCTTCAAAACTCATGTGGTAGGTACCAAAACTTAGTATATCAGTTGCAGTGAACGTATAATGTCATATGCGGGATCTATGTAGGTTTGTTGACAGAAACTATCCAGTTATTCTAGCGCAAACCATCAATTATTGTGTGCTAGTCTGCTGAAGGCACGCATTTTTGTCAGCACGGTGCTGTGTGGCACTCAGCGACAAAACACGAATTGGATTACTTTTAAATTAATCAAATAAGAAAACAATTGCTACCCACGTGAAGCGCAGGAACCTCCACTATGCAATGATAAGTGACACTCGTCTTTCACAACTGAGTAACCTAGCTAGGTTTTCAAATAGAAAATTTGTGAATTTCGAAATGAATGTCTAACAAATATACCACATATTTGTGATTTGACAGTGCAACATTTTAGGGTTTTTTCGATTGTGGTGGATGACCAAGGATTATCAAAACATGATGGTAATAAAACTCTCTAACGATTAGTTCAGAGAATTGCATTATTTAGTAGGAAAGTGGGAAGCGTTTTTGCACATCCGGCTGAAACTATGAGTTTTTACTAGTGTTAACAGCGTGAAAGAGGAAGTTTCATAACTGGAAACAATTTTGGGAAATGCCTTATTATCAGCATGTAGAAACAACAAGATGCGACCCAGTACGGTTATTCTGACAATCGGGGACATCGTTTGGCCGGTCGCTGACATCTCAGTTTGAAAAAAAAGAAAGCTTGAGTAGGAGAAACTGCATTGAAAACACTCATTAAAAAATGGAAGTAAATAATAGCTTTGATAACAGTTACAGGTTTCTCTGCTCTGTTGAGTGGAAACTCCCAAAATCCAGCGGAACATCTGCAGAAATTGTCAGGGTGTCTCAGTCTAACTTAGGAAAAGTAACAACTGTTTATGCTCATATCCGGACCCGATATATTATCAGTAAACTAGTCTTCTCTACAAAAACCAAACTTACCAGATGTTAAGGCACTGCCTGTAGCATGTGAATTGTCCGAATTACGCGCTGGCTTCCGTTGGTTCCAATGACTGTTGATGAGTAGGTGTGTCGGATCGGATTAACTATTTTTATTCGGGCATCCATTCATCTGAAGGACGTTTGCCTTGAAGGGTCCCTCAGATTGCCCTAACAATAGAAAGCCTAAAATATAGAAACAATGGAATATCTCTACCGAAGCAAAAGGGATCAGATTAGGCTTGCCTATTTGAGCTAACCTGTGATTCAATGAATGATGTATAAGATTATTCCTCTCGCCATTTTCTTTTGATTCTTTTCCAAAACAAGTACCTGTCCGTTAAGTTAAAAATTGTCTCATATATTAAACTGTCTTCAAAACCAGGTGAACCTATCTGACCTTGTCAGTTATTTATCACAAGCCGCGTACACCTCAATTTATGCAGTGATGTGTACTTGCACCGCAAAACGAGTTGGGTAAACTGCAGTTTGAATGAATGCCGAGACAGTTGGTGTTAAGTGGTGTGACAGAATGAGTTGTCTGCTTTGAAAGCAATAGTGGAGCAAGTAGTTACAGAACAGGATCATAAGGTGCAGCACAGTGTACACGCTCTCCTGGACTCGAGATAACATGGGGTTAGAGAGCCTCAGTGCGTATTTCCACTGAATGGTGAATGCGGAGCTCCCAGATGAATATCTGCATTCGATGTCCGTCGGTGGATTTTCAGAAGCATTTATCGCTTTCCTCTTTTTGGCAAACTAAAATAACCAACGTGCAGACAATCAATCATTAGGAGCAATAATAATGCATGCTGTAATCACAATAGTCCTCTAAACTGGGGCTAATATTTTGCGTAACATAGATGTCAATTGGAATCTGTGCACATGGGCTAGAACGGAGCGTTTGCTTGCACAAAATATATTAAGCATTCGCAACGAAGAGCGATTGTCACAATTTTCCTCAGTGCCGCGAAACCTGAGGAAAGCCTGCTTTAAGTAAAGGAATAAAATAATGGCCACTAAGTGCTGTGTGATCTTTACGGGCCAAATGGCAGGGAGCGCTCAAGTATATGAAAATATGTCAATTGACCTGTCATTCCTTTTTGTCAGGGCGAAAGTCAAGTGTAAACATTTCGAAAATCTGAATGGTAGCTTTTAAATAGCTTTCATCTACCACTTATTTATTTCCTAACAGATAGCGTGGTATTCCTGCGAAGGCCTCAAAATCAGACGGTTATGGAGACTGCACCACTTGTATCATTCGATTGTCAGGCAATTGCCACATTGCCTGTGACTTCGTACACTTGGTGAGTCATTTTGTTGACAAACGTCCATTTTTCCACGTGAATGACTGACAAGTCCCATAAGTGATTTGAGTGAATGAGTGCATTATCACCTGTATTTTTAAGTTTCGCGCAGGGGATAGCATATAAAACCCTAATAGCAGTTGCCCAATGTGCACCTTGATATACGCAATAGGCTTGGGTTGGTAAGCTACACGGCAGAGGCAGCAGTTGGTATAATTAATACGCCAAACCAGGGGAAACAAAGAACTTTACTTTGAGGAGGCGAGAGAGGAATCTATGCACTAAAGGCAATAGCTCGGATGAATGCGCATCACTGAGCCTGACTGGGGCATGTCTCTCAAAGTCATTGACCAATAACATGTCCCGTTTCAGTGTCTTCATCCAGGGGGCGCCAGCGATCAGCGCAGCTAAGTTTGCTGGTAATGGCTTTCATACTTCGCTGTTCGATCATAGCTTGAACTCCATTGGCTGGTTTCCACCCTGCATGCGGTTTTGCGGTTGGGGCTTTTCGAGGAAGTTGGTCGATTTTTGTATGGGGCACGCGATCAAGCCAGCGCAAATCGTGGAGTCTGATCAATTCAACTATGGTGGGTGAGCCATACATGCGCATGCCATGCATACGAGCTACTCCGTCCTTCCCAACCCACATAGGAATATCACTTTTGTCCAGACCATCAGGATAGATAAAGCTATTCAGGTTGAAAAATTTGTCTACTACCTCAACTGGCTCATCCGCAGGCGTGAGGTTAGTGTTTGATCCTACCCAGTCTTACAGCAGCACTGTACACCTCGCATGTGTGAGGTGCATACAAAATCATGGGGCGGAGTTATTTAGGTTGATATCGTCTGCATTACGATGGCGTCAAATCCAGAAAAAACTGTGTCGTCTGCCGCGACAGTATAGTTTATTCTACAGTTTGTCGTGATTCACTCAGCTGCTATTTGCCGATGGGATTTTGGTTTACCGCGAAAAGTAGCTGAGCTAGCTCGGATTCATATTGTTGACCCTAATAGTTTTCCGAGGCTGGCGGATTGGCGTACTACTTGCTGACTTCCAAGAGCATAAAAGAAAGATTGTCACGCGTGCTCTTACTACAAAGCGATGGAAATCAATCTGCGTGTCCCAGAATATGAAGCTGTCTTTAACTGTTCTTCTTTATCAGTGGCTGGTGGCCATTTGATTCAATTAGGTTAGCGATTTATTAGCACTTAGTGGCCGCTAGGTTGCATGTTGAAAGCGCAGAAAATGCGTTCTGGCCAGAACCACTTGATGGTCAGGATACAACTGGCGAACTCACTGTTTTTGTTCCTCAAAATCACATTCAATAGTTTTCAAACACAAAATCTGAAGTCCACTAACAATTCCTAAAAGAAGTCCCCCGGTACTGTGAATTGACGTCCTGTGGTGAGATTTATTAGGATATGCAGGAAACATCCGCAAGGATTATTTAGATTTATCTAAAGTCAGTATCCGAAAGGTGAACGAAACCCAAAAACGAAAATCGAAAGTGCAGAAGATCTTGGTAAAACGGGTGGTCCAGGGGTACACTCTTCAGCCTACCATATGATTTATCGTTTATTTTTGAACAGCATGTTCACAGACATAAAAAGTAAATGCAAGCGATGAATGTGAAAGTGTTACAGGAGAATATAAGGTAAAAGAGAGAAACGTCTCTTTCGAAATCAGACCACCAACAGTTCCAGTCAGACAAGATGAATCCCAACGTATGTAAGAATTTTGCTATGGAAACACGCGTGTAAAGATCAACAGCCGAAGAAAGGACAAACAATGCTGAATGCGCTTCAAGGCGTGGTAAGCGCTAGCACAGTCAAGACTCGCA
>SJOL01004449.1:59477-164175 GCA_004794785.1 Opisthorchis felineus | reverse complement strand
AGGAAACACTCGTTCTGGAAATACGAGCCATCGATTCGAGAGGGGTGAAGCGACCAACTCTCGTAAACCGCGACCGTCAACGCTGTTGTGCAGATCATCACCCCAAGTAGCCACCAGCTCTTCCTTGGTGTTTACGCATGCACCATGGACTCGGATCGGAAGGCTGAGATCCCGAACAATCTTGCCAAATGCGGAATCGTTGACTACATTGCGTAGTACTCAGCACTGGGTAGAAAAGGGCTTTTCCATACCCGCTCTCCGCTGCATCGGGATTGTTGCACTCAGACTTGGGATACCAAGTCCCCCATGTCGTTTACCGGCGTGGAGGTAGCTGATCGGGGTGTCCTACGGTAGACGTAGCCAGCCACGAATAGATTGCTTGATGTAGTTGTCCAACCTTTTGAGCGCGTTTCGGTGGACTTGGCCGAGCACGAGCGAATATGTCAGCCTCGGTATCAAGTAGTTCCTCGTGATCTCCATTCTTTGACGCGTCACCTCATCGAGCAGTTTGAGCAGATGCTGTCGGTGGTTGAAGACCCCTTTCCCCTTGAAAGTAAAGGGGATGCCCAAAAATGTTACGCTGTCTGTCGGACCCAGAGGAGTGATGAGTTCCTCGGCGAAGCAAAATGGTTCGACTGAGACTGCTGTCGCCCGATGTTTCCTGTCCCCACAAATTACCATCGATTGCGTCTTCACGGCGTTTATCTTCATACCAGCTTTTCCCAACTCGACCGCAGCAGCTTTAAGCTTCTCTTTAAGGCGAGCCTGACTTTCTGCACACACGACCCAGTCGTCAGCGAAGGCAAAACCATCTACTAGGGTGTCATGGAACTGATATCCCAGTTGCGGCATCGACAATCCAAGAACCTCATCCATTGCCATGATGAACATCAGCTGTTAGGCATTCTTTTGCTACTGGTTCCCTGCCTTCCGTAACCACTTTCAACAAACAGTTCTTCCTCTCACCATGTGTCTACCAGCCCTACTTAAACTACCTTAAACTAGGCCACAGAGACATGTGTTCAGTTCCCATTTTTCAAAAGAGCAGCGGTAATGTCTGGCTTTCCACCACTTTAGGACAAACCAAAAGAGAAATCACTCAATGTTGTGTCTGGAAAAGTTATATAAGCCGGTGTCTTTGATTACGGCAGCCCATGCAACTGCTTCACCCACAAGAATATCCAATCTACTGCCAGGATTTTTTTCTCGCTAATAAACATAAAAGGAACCTGTGCACAGTTGATTTTGCTGAACAAAGCTCGATATTCCGCAAGGCAACATGAAAAGAACATATCTCTTTTGTTTTTTTAAAATCAGGTTGCTGAAACGTGCATGCGGTAAACACAAGTAATAGTCAACCCAATATTTTGTTTGTTACACGAGATATTGTTTCGTCGAACCCAAGACATTCATGGGAAAAGATGAAGAAGATTTGACAGCTCACTCTCGGTTCTGCCTCTTCCAAGCTCATCAGAATGTGATACCAGAAATTTTGTGGTCTTACTTTATACCACAACGCAAGGATTGGGCGCCAAAGTGGACACAAATGAGATAGAATTTTGGTAGCTCGGGTGCATTCATTGGTAATTGGTCAGGTGGCTGTTGATCTGCTCACCGCCACGCTCATCGGCGATAACCAAAGTAACTTCTTGTTTATGACATTCTTCGGCCAAATTTATTGTACAAAACCATCAACTATTACAATGGCGTTTATTTTCAATATATCAGTGTGATTGCCCGAGGTGTAATACGGAGCGAGCCTGGTGAAAACGGGTTGGCAGTACATCGCACGCTTTAGTATTGTGAGAACCATCACAAGGGCCTAGCTAACAAATGCGAAACAGATATTTTGTGCCCGAATAACATAAGTTATCACTAAGGCGAGATCAACCAAGCCTTATCCAAGGCCTCGTTGAAAGCTGTCTTAATTTGTTAAAGCGCATTTTTTCTGTTTGTGAGTAGTGCCCCGTGTCCTGGAATAGCATGTTAGGTATGACCGATGGTACCTGCGGCCGCGGATCCTCTAGTATGCCTTTTTTAAAAGGTCCTGCTCGTGCACAAAGCAAATTAACAAACCGACTGGTAACAACACTGGTCCAAGGATAGCAAGTTGAATTAATGCTGGTCCTTGTTGATAAGCCATGGTATCATGGCTGACGGCTTTCAACAGGCATCTGGCGTTTTGCTCGCTGATTTCGTTACCTCTATTTTGCATCGATGTTAAGAGCTTAGCACTTTAGCAGACAGTATGCCAGCGATACCTTAATAAAGAAGATTTCTTTTCTTTTGGAAACTGTTGTTGTTGTGGCTGTGGACAAGCGTGACATACGAGGGAATAGATCGAGCTTTTATCTTATGTGAATTGCATACTTATTATTTACTGTGTACGTACTAATTTGTTATGTATTTGCTATTACTATTTATTATACATTTTTATTAAACGAACGGTGGCGTTTACTACACCAACTACAAGTACCAGAACATTTGTGGGAAGACAGTCAGTACAGCCCAAACGCGCGCATACACAGGACATTTAAATATTTACACTTTATTCCGTCAATACGTGCGCGAAAAACTTTACCTGTTACTGGTGAAAAGTGCTTAGGTTTTAGCTTGCGCAGGCAAAATAATTCACGGTTGTCATCATACTAATGCGGTTTATCGATAACCAGGTTACAGCGCATCAGTTTGTCGCCAGTTCAAATTACTCGGAGAAATTCGGAACACCCACTGCTCCAATCGGCCGCCATGGAACAACTTAACGGATTAGGGCTCAGCAAAAGACCTCGGTTATTCACAAACAGGTGCGTGAATAAGTGGAATATCGAATTAATGAAAAACGACGACATGTAGCAGACAATCCATAATTTAAGTGACTGGTGGAATGTCTCAGTCGTACGGAGCCATGGAAACAGTGAATCTGCGTTTTACTAGAGACGCCCACTGTGAATATGTGTATATGCACACACAGAAGAGTCTTACCATTTCCCGTCAGAAGAAAAAGTTTCGAGTTACACGTGGGACGATTTGAACCGAAGGGGATAATTTCGCATATAACGACGGCGAGGTCGTGTTTGTTGCCATTCTCTTTGTTTTGTGGCACCAATAGCTGTACAGTATATCGTTCAGAGGTCCTTTATACACGTGTGCCTAAGGGCGTCTTAGTGATCCAAACCAAATCTAAACATTTCCATACGTGTTCATGTATTTGACAGCCACTTGCTACTTCTTTGGACGGGTGAGAGAAAGCCTCAAGCGATTATTTGGGAAATGGTGTGCACAGCAAATAAACCAGCGGGTGGGTTAGGAAACGGCTGAATCTTCAGAATAGCTACTCTTTCGATTATTTTCAGTGACTATCGGGCACACGATTGTGTACACCGCAAATTTCATTGATCGCGGCTGATACACACACGAAGGGTGTTGAATCAATTATTTCTGAGAAAAGGTGAACTTTCTGGCATTTATGGTTACCATGCTACCGTGGCAAACCTCACAATCTGCACTTAAACAGTAAGGCTTCCTTTGCAAAATTTGGAGAAATTGAATTTCAGAATTTTAATGCTCCGTTCACCAACCTCATCCTTTTATCAAACCATCATTCACCCTTCTATTGCAAGCATCTAAACCACTATCCCCGGTTGCGTATATATGTACTACTCGACTAAAACCATGTTGCTGAATTTTTCTTCCGACACTCGAAAGGACTGTACGGCGCAAAAAACGAAGTGGCACTAGGAGGGGGCACCCGGGTGGTTTTGACTGGACTGAATCAGCTGCAGGATAGCGGATACTTTTCAAAACCTAGAGTAGGTTACCTTTATTTCTTTCTCCGAACTTAGCATAAAACGGCTGCCTTCTAGCTGTTGAAGTATATTTATATCATTACCGCCAAAAAAGACTGTTTTTGTGCGGCGAGAATTAGAGGCCTCGGTCCGACATGCAACTGCCCGTGCAACCCTAGCCTCTTTATGTTGCAGATTTGAACAGAAACTTGTGTGTTCCGTTTGTTGCACAGGTCCTATCTAAATGTTATTATCCTGCTAAGTTGCTTTTTTGTAGGAATTTTGAGGAATGTTATGAACATCACGACAGCTACGTCATGAGAAGCATTTATCTTTCAAGCAAGCTGAAAGGATTAAGAACAGCCTGTCTGGTTTCAGAAATGTTAAAAAAACATTTGGTGCCTTCTCAGTCGGCTCCGTGCGTTTTACAACTGACCAAAAAACATTTTCGTTAGATCGTTGCACCTGGGTGTTAACACAAAGGGGGAATGCGAACCCTCGTTGTGGTTCATAATAATGTTTGTTCACTCGCAAGGCTTTTAGTACATAAACCAATGTCTGTTCCGGAAGCTATACGGATATAGGTGAGTTGTAAAACTGCAATGTGGATGAATGCCCTCGGAGTTGGACGACCGTTTCATTCAAGTGGAAGGTTTTTTGTTTTGTGTTCAGCATCGTATCAGCTTGGGAAACAGGGGAGCTGGTGTCGTGATGTACACGAAAACAGGCGTGTGTCGTTTCACACTTGCACGATACAACCATTCTACGGAGTGCACTATGCTCTGAACTGTAGAACACAAACTATGCCCCAGAAGTAATTGCCAAATATCTCTCTTAACCAGTTTTAAAACAGCCTAACATTGATAGCTCCTCTTCCATTTCACTTCCGGCTGACTTTGGTGGGCCTATTTTGGTGCCTGATGGCGAATCAGACAAGCTTTTATTCTCTAAAACCATCAAGATCTCTGTTCGTTTTAAAAAAGGTGGTGAAAACAAAAAACGGCGTCATAGTTTTGACATCCCGTCTGCCGCAATATATGTGAAACAGAATAAAATGAAGCAAAATATGAGGCAAGCTTCACTCTTTCAAGTAAAACTCAGTTGTAATTTGACCAATCAATAGAATCGGGGTGGAATTACAGTAACTCAGCGCACCGTGCGGGCCTGAATCAATTAACTACTATCTATATGGATGGTTGCTTCGTCCTCTGACTTGAGAAAAAGGGTAAATTTCAGCTGTGTCCTGTCCTGACTGGTAACCGATGGCTTGAAATTTGGTTCGTTCCAAATTAGATCAGAATTAACCCACGGTTTTCGAATTGGTATTTGCAGATGTCATTTTGTTGGCGTTTTTAACCTTTGATTGTTTCTACCAAGTTCTGCGTTCCCGTAACTGCAGGCGAGTTATTTTATGGTTCTGATTTAGTCATATTCACTTTACAGCTGACTTTTTCAGGTTCAGTCAAAGTTGTGACTAGCATTACACGATAAGAGGCTTGTGTGGACTTTGTTTTAAAGGATACTACTGTCTTGCTTGCTCACAGACGTGTTTAGTTTGCTTATTCTTCATAAAACATTTTGCGCCTGTCCCTCGAAAGTGTACTGCAATGGATAGACGTTTGGCCGATGTGCGGCAATTGGGCACAGGATGAATAAAATATACCATCACGCTTCTGAGTATCTGTAATTTGACCACCATTATTCCTACTATCCGTGACTTTGATTTTTTAGCATATTGCCAACGTCTGCTTCAACCAATGTTACCAATATTGAAGTTGCCCTTACCAGAACTAACAGGTTTAATTCTCCTCTAATTAGGAGACTGGAGAGAGAAGGATCATTTTTGCACACAAAAAGGCTATGTAGAGTTCTGAGGGCCTACACAAGTAATGAAATGTGAAGCCGCGTACCAATAGCAAATGAGGCTATTGGGGGCTCAGGTGAGCGCTCTCACATTGTGAATCGCCCCGAAATTCTGAGTCATCATCCTTTGTTTTACCTCCAGCTTACGTTACAATGAACTACTCAGTAACCACAAATTCCTCAAAATTTAGAGTGTCACCCTCCTCGGAACTTCCACTGTGTGATAAAGGGCTGTGACCCCGACACAGCATGACTATGGGACACTTCACGAGACTTGTTTCAATTTTCCTTGAGAAGCTATCAACAAGGGATGTCCCATGGAACACCAATGCGATCATCTTTACATTACGCTGTATTGATGGTGTGAATTATAAACCTTAGTGCAACAGGACACTAATTTTTTGTGTTTTTTTTAGATATTGTTACCGAAGTTGTCAGTTTCCACAAACGTGTGCATTGGTTAACCAACAAGTCTCATCAAAAGAAAATAGATTTATTGTTCAGACTGGGATCCTCCAGGAAGGTAATACGTGAGACAGGTGCAATGAATCTGCGTTTACACAGGGGTTGAACAACAGGCTCCGAAAATTCGACTAGCTATCATGTCGCATTATGTTAACTTGAATTGCGTATTTCTAGAATTGGTCTCAAAATAAGTCTGGCAGGAAATAGAAACTAGGTATGATGGTTCCAAATGATCTACCGCGTTCAGTTTTTCTGCTTCCAAAATTATGCTCTCGGTTACAGGTTATTTCAGATATCGTGCATTTGGTTGTCCTGTTTGCATCTAACAATATCCAGTTAGCAATACTAGTTGTACATTCATTGGACCTCTTCCTTCATTGCACTGCTGACGTTCCGTTTACGGTAACTGCTTTGCTGTACCGGTTGCTGCTAGCTGATGGTGCAATAACTAAACTGAAAAACAATCCACATAACTTGTTTTTGGCACGATATATTTCCATTGGCAATATGCTGACGACGTATTTGCTGATGTTAACAAAACGAAGTAATTTCGAACTTTTGCCAGTTGCACTTAACGCATCCATCTACCAGTTTCGCTGAAATGAAAGTGGTGACTAATGATTTTCCAAGGGGTTCACCAGATGTGATGAAACGTTCAAAAAATAGTCTGGCTGAGATAGTATGAAATGCTCTGCCTCCGAAAATAACTAGAGCGCTCGACCATGATTCGCATATCGAGACAGCGAATATCTGCCCCTTGGATGCACTACATTAATAGATCAAACCATTTGAAAATATCCCGATAGGAAGTCGCTATCCAGAAATCTTTTTCATTTACGATATCATTTGAGTGCCGAAAGCTCAGAGTTCTACAGCAGAGTAGAAACCCGTATGCCCTAATCTATCACCTTGAGGTGATTTGCGGATGAAATGGCTCAGCCATAGGCTCGAGAAAAAGACGAAACCCTGCCGCTTCGCTCCACATTTTATTTGTGAGTTGACTGTTTAACTGATATGTGAAAAAACGAGTTCACGGACATGTCCAAGACATTCCAGTATAGCCCGTCTTCTGCAGCTGGGCTGCAGAGTACTTTGAACATGTTGCACGACAACACAATCAGGTTATAAAGGACCAGCCTTAGTTGAGATAACATGACATCGATATGCAGTACATTAGGGTAAAACCACAAGGTAAAAATGACTGAACACTTCCAGGTCCTCCGCAGAATGCATTATCAGCAGCCTAAATCGACACAATCCAGCGCTTTCCATTTGCCTGAGACGATTTTTATTAAACTGACCGTGTTGATGGTGTAAGAAGATTTAACACTATCAAGCGATCGCTGTTAGCAGATCGCTTTACACCGCAAATACAGATAATGGTTGTTTTGTTTTGGTAACGGTATGGATTTATGATACGCCAGAGAAACTACACTTGTTTGACTTTAGCACGTTATTTAGTGCTAACTGGCTAGTGACATGACCTTATACTCTTTAGCTGGAAGGCTCTTAGGTTTGGAAAAGTCATTCAGGTGAAACAGTCCCCTTCAGTACCTCGTCTTCAGACATAGATATATAAGTGATTTAAAATGAATTCACTGACATATAATTAAGTAACGAAAATAACGGGACAATAAATCGTAACACATGAATCAAATGCATATAGCTGCGCGTAAGCACCGTAGGTATTTGTGCCATATGTTGCATATGTTTTTCCGAGAATTTTCTGTCACAAAGTTTCCGTTCCTGCGGTCATGGCTAGGCACCCGGACAAATATTTCTGAGCGCAAAAATCTGATTTGCTAATGCGGACGTTAATATTTGTAGCTGGATTCAGAGAGGGCTCTGAGAGCTTTAAACTGACTTTTTGATGAAACAGAACTCCGGCTGCACCGTTGAGTCGAAACCGAACTTATTATGCGTTGTATGAGACCTTTCACCTCCCGGGATCCTGTATATTCGGACATTCGATTGGACACTGGTCTAGTATTTCGGCCGATATTGCGCGCCACGTGGAAGCGAGGAAACTGATAAACACATGGAGATGTATGGCTCGGAAATTAAAAAACAGTTCACTAAGCTAAAGTATCGGCAATCCCGTGCATACGGTGCTCTAAACTTCCATCATATTTAAGTTTTATGTTTTCTGACTAATGACAACCCATCAAGTGAAAACAGTTTAATCCAACAGCTGCTGGTCATTTAGATGTCTAAAACAGTCGGGAGTGTCGTTAAGGCTCTACAATACAATGAAGCAGAAATCAACAGTTTTAGGAATACTGCATAAGCATCATTCAGCGTTATGTAGTGGAGGACTGCATATGCCGAGGATAGGAAGTAATGTGACAGCTGTCTTTTGAAAGCTTTATAGGCCGCACAACCATCAGATATACGTTTTAGCTGGCTTGTGTTTTTGAAATACCTCTTCGGTTGCATGTTGCTGTCATACCAAACTTTTTACTCTCGGTAGTTCATTTTCCGGTCTTTGTAGCATCCACCCAGTTAGATAGCAATTGAAAGTTCGTATTATCACACTGTAACAAGTTCATTTTTATTATGTGGTCTCTGTGGTGCAATAAAACAACACCAGCCTGTTTGTCCGGCTTCCATATGACAAAGCCCTTGTTTTCTCTGAATTGTCTGAAATTGCTGTAAATATTCCTAGTTTTTTTGAAACTGGTTGGACGATCTTGTTTACCTGAGTTAGTAAAAAGCTTGCGCATTGTTCGCCACCACTGCCTCTCATGCGTTTATGGATGCCTTTTGTTAAGAGAGTTTGAAAAATAAGGCTACTGTGTGTGTGTGACCATTACCAGAATAAATGGGAGAAAATTTCTTACCAAGCAATAAGGTATGCAGTTAAGTTACTAGCAATATAGGATCATATAAATCTCATTTGCTCCTCGGGCCATTTACAGGGTACAGACAATAATAACAATACACTAGTGGCTGTTTTAGAACAAAATCGTGTGGAATTATGTAGAGTAGATCAATGTGTTCTAACTGGATAAGAGGAAGTCAGCCAATTTTTCTTGAGTTCACAAATTGATGCCGAGATACAACTTGCTCATTTGCATGGTTACACACACGTACAGCTTCCAATTGCCTTTCCAGAGTTTCGACAGCTTAATTTTAATCTACATGTATGTCCAACTCAGACAATGGGAGGCTGAAAATAATTCCTCCACTCAAATATCTAAAACTACAATTCACACCGAAAGTTCTTGCTACTGATTTGAGGAGATTTTTGGATTTTTTTAAGTGAGGTAATGAACTGCTGGCTAGCCGCTGGTGGTTGAACTTCTAAGCGTTCAATCAACTAGCCAGGATATTGTGGATTCAGGACGCTTTGAAGTTTTGAATGATGAGCACCGGCGATGATTCTCAATAAGGATTCACCAATTTTCGGAAAGGTTTGGTAACGATCGGTAGATTTATCCCTCGGCAACCTTGTGACCTAGTCACCTGGCCTGACGAAGCTTTTGTGCCAAAAGCGAAACGTTGCCCAGCAATAAATTTACCGATTGTCACCAGACTTTTCCGAAATCGACGACTAATCAGTCGGTTTCAAGCGTTTTTCACCTGAATGAAGGACGAACCAGCTTTTTTAATACTTTTTGGGTTTTCAGCATAGGCTGGCTTCAATTACAGTGTAAAATCTCCATTAAGAGATTCGTAACAAAGTTCAGAATGCGGCGTGACGTGAAAAGTGTTTCATTGCCAGGCAAAATATATCAAGAATAAACCTGGCAAACATCCTGACATAACGGAATATTCATTAAACTTTAAACAAAGTGATGCTGTAATATCTGATAATAGACCATGTCCATCAGGGATACTTCCTTAGAATGTTGGTCCATGTATTAGACGCATTTTTTTGGGCAAATAGATAGCCCAGATTTCGTATCTGTTCTTCCATTCATCGATGACTTTTCTTTGAATAAATGAAGATACCCGTAAACAAGCGTGGTGTTGAGTTGATATATTCTTCATCTGACGAAAATTTTCGATCAATTTAACGGTGCTGCATGTTCATGAAACAGCCCAAATTATCTCTACATCAGCACAATTTCTTCCTCAAGTCGCTTAGCTGTGGATTGCAAGCACGAATTATTATTGCGTTGAGATTTCCAAAGGGATCGTCGTTCGCCTTATCCGTTCTGGAAAATATGAACCGTAATAATCTAGCTTGATCCAATGAGCTCATGCATGTTATTTTGGGCCAAAGCTAGATAGCTTAAGTGCAACTGAAATTGCTCTATCCAGTCCTCGTGAGGCCAATGATTGATCCAAGTTAAATACTTTAGACAATAGTTGATAAACTAATGCACGGCAAATCGACCCTGCTCAATTGTGAACAAACACTGACCCGCAGATGATTTGAAACTCATACAATGCAGTCTGATTTTATGTAAATGATAGGTAGTTGTTGGTCCGACGTTAGATTTTGCGAGAATATAAACGTTAGGATTGAGTACAAATGCAAAGTTATTTGATCTTTCCATGGGTGTTATAATAACAAAGTACAGCATACTCCAGATAAATTAGGACGTAACCTTAGAAGAGTATATTAAATATACGCTAGTTATTAGGAGTCCGTCACCAAATATAGTACTTTCTAACGAGTGGTCTCCACGGATAACCAGATTATTTGTTGTAGTGGCTGATGATCTCTTTACGGAGGTGTACCGCACGTGTGGCAATAAGCGCTCCTTTGGACGCTCCAGGGCCGTGGTCCCTCTTCAGGTGTTTTTTGGCTTTCAAAGGTATAATCACCTCCTGGGCCCCTCCATCATTATCACCACAACTACTTACAACAAAACCGTATTGATAAGGCTGATGTAGAGTGTCGCACAGCCATGCTGTAATTCGGAGTTTCAAAGTATGACATATTCAGCGTGATTTTATCCAACTTGACAAACATACGATCAGCGAGAAAAAATCACGCCTTACATCTTGTGTCACCCTTGTGCTGAACTGAGGAAACAACCTTTTGAACAGGTCTTTCTAACAAATGACAACAGAAGATCACTTATTTCACATATTTTTTGTTTTTATTCCAAGAACTAGATAACCATGTCGCACTGGACATGAAACTGATTATACAAAAGTCCCGTAAAGTTGCGAAGAATTTAGTTCACTATGTTTTGTTTCCTTCGCAGAGTTGTTAGGGGACTTACTAGTCCAAAACTCGCATGTAGACGTTTCAAACGACCATTGTGCATCGCAGACTACACGTTTAGGTGACAAAGATCTTTGTCTCGCATTAGCCTAGCAGTTTGTGTGCACCAAATTTCAACACATCAACCTTTTAAATTTCTTATGATAAGTTGACCTTGTTGCCAAAGTTGCATCTATTGTCCTCCATTGTGCCTACGGCACAAATTTGGGTTGCGCAACTTAGCGTGTTAATTTATTCCTGCCGAATTTTATGAGAGTGAGATAAAGCAAGGATGGTAAAGTCTTATAAAATATTTTTTGTTGGATCTAAATACCTGTCGATATTTAACATTCCCCATCGCTGATCTTATCATTCCTTACCTTTTTTCGTTACTTTGTACGTTTGATTTAGTTTCAAAATCAACGTAGTTGGTGCTACTTTAAATCAGTGTTAAGCAAACACATCATATCAAATGTGAGTAATTCCTAACTCCATTGCAACTTTAATTTTTTCAATGCCATATTTATCATGGTCGGATATTTTGTGAATTACCAAAATCTCTCGTTGAGAATTGTTAAGACAGGACTTCATTCGCCTCTCAGAATATTAAAAATATTTGAGAGCTTTATTTGCAACTAGGTTTCAAGTCAAACCCAACACTTACGAATAGGTTGCTTTCACCTTATCGGTAGTCCAGCTAGTTAGTTATCGGTTAGCTAGTTATCGGTCCCAGCTAGTTTGAAGGAAGTAGTCCGAGCAGTGGTGACCCATCCAATCAAGTTTTACAGTAGGCCAACAGTTGACGAATAAACCGTATTGCTAATCCGCTGATCGGCCGATATTGTGCACCACATGGGAGCGAGGAAACTGAAGGACACATGGAAATGTATGGCTCGGAAAGTAAAAACAGTTGACTGAGCTAACTTATCGTGTATACATAACTGCTGGGTAACGTAAATTCCTTGCTGGAGAAAGGAGTAATACAATTCTGACAGCGCACTGATGCGGGGTAGTCTAGTGAATATCTATAGTATCAAAACATCAAGGTGTGAAACATCTAGATAATCCTAGTACACAAAGGAAGTCTTATCTACGAAAATTCTGCTTGCCTTGAAGAAAAAGCTGGTTTCTTAAAAACAGACTTTTTAAATCAGGTAGAATTCTTGCGTTCTATGAAAAAGACTGAAGAGTCCCAGTTTATTCCGGAATTCTGAAGTAATAATATGTGTCTTGTAACCCACAGATCTTTACAAATCTGTTAGCTTTGCGGTCGTTTGACTAGGGCTGCATACGTAGAATTCATACCTACATTTCCGCGACTGGCACAAGACTAATTTTTATCAACAAGGATTTTACGCAAAAAAAGCCATTGATGTGGAAAGTCACTGCACTTCTTTAATTGTCTTCAAAACAAACATGTTTTTACACCACCCAGTGTTCAGTGGCCCCATCCACTTTATGTGCCTTAGGTCCGATTTAACATCGGAAACGGAGTTAACGAACCCTAATAATACCTAAACCAATATATTTTCTCTCTTTCGCTGGTTTAATTTTAGGCTTAAAAATGGGAACGATGTTGAATTTGCTGTGGATTTTCAACACCGCTACATCATTCATCCAAACGGTTCGCTCCAAATTCGCAACGTGAACCGCCATGACTCAGGTCAGTTCACATGCCATCCACAAACAAAGCGGTTAAAGAACGGGGAAAACCGAGATAGGGAGAATCGGATTAATTCCTACTTCATGGGAACAAAAGCAAATACTAATAACCTATTACGGGAAAGTGAAGCTTTTCAGAATTCGATGCAATCAGCGCAGGCAACGGCTTATTTGACTGTGAATTGTAAGTTTTCTCTTTCGTAGCATGATTTTTAGTAAACGACCATACTATTCAGTACATAATGACCTATCGAATTGTGCTTATTTATCCCGGAGTGATAAGGTTGTTCGAAATTTTCATTTTTTAAGCACAGGTGACATCCACCGTAGAATCGCATCCTATCAA
The DNA here is from genome assembly GCA_004794785.1 of Opisthorchis felineus. Lineage (NCBI taxonomy): Eukaryota > Metazoa > Platyhelminthes > Trematoda > Opisthorchiida > Opisthorchiidae > Opisthorchis > Opisthorchis felineus. The sequence goes on along the minus strand of SJOL01004449.1, from coordinate 150,893 downwards.
ACGCAAATATGCAATCTGGGACAAAAATGATCTCACGGGCATTTGACGGCTTTTGCTCTAAAAAGGCCTGCTAGACAGTCGAGCCCAACAATCTACCGGTGTTTGCATGCAACCATTGAATGGTTGAAAAAGCCCAAAGTCAAACTTAGACAAGCTAAGAGAAGGATCTACGTGAGAATTCTTTTGATAAGATCGATTTTCAAATGTACTGCCGAAACTAAAGTTTAAAGCTCCTACCCGAAGTTACCCAACTCACTGCACGGTTTGCCAGCCAGACTCCCAAATCCTTTGTGAAATATGAATGGATGAGTTTACCTAAAGAGCCAAGTAAGTTAAACAATTAATAAAATTTTGTGATTAGATTGGTTAAGGTTATAGTTTAACCTCAGTCTGGCACATAGCTTGCTAATCCGTAAAAAATGGCCGTTAACTGTGGGGTACAGATAGGACTTTCGGAACTTCATAATACAGCGTAACGGTTAATAACGTAAAGTGAGAATATTTTGAAGCCAAATATTTGTCTCTTCGTAGCAACAGGCCCTTGAGATTTCATTACTCACAGGACAAAAAAATTTCATGGAATCTCCGTGTGACCCTTAATTGTTCTCCTACTATGGAGAAATTATTTTTTCGTACAATGTTAAGGGAGAACAAAATGACGTGTGCTGCTGCGATGGTTCGCAACCATGGCTGATAAGTGATAAACTGAACTGAACAAATTCCAGCCACTATGCACCACCAAACGGTGGTCAGAAAATCTGCCTAATTAGTATGCTGGAACGCCACTTAATATTGGTTGCTGTTGAACCGAGTGTAGATGTAATGTTCACAAATATTCATTAGCAATGTTTGCCGCGTACTTTACACCACGAATTGTGAATAAGTCACTTTTTATACGATACCAACGAAAGTGTTGCTCAGCCAAAAAGTCTATTCAGCTAACCGCAAAACAAGTGGTCAGTTGCATTCTTCTCCATTCTCTGACACGTCTTACATCACTTTTTATAAAAATTTGTTGATTAGCTGATCCACTCTTCTGCTCCAGCGTGGTATTACATGTGAGATTTTTCACGGAGAGACCAGGATTTTGTCATTTCAACTAGTCCTGAAAATGGTTCCAAACAAAGTTAGTGTTGGTAGCGTTAGACCGCCTGGATACAATTAAATCTATTTTTTTTCCATTTTGGTCACTTGTAAACCTTCAGTTCCTGAAGATCACTTTGGCGCATAACACTAAATGTGCACGTATCCATTTCGCATACAGTTTCCATCGCTTATTCGAGGCCTAAAACTGCCGAGTGTACTTTTTTCAGCTTCTCACTCATTTGAACAGGTCTAATGTCAAATTCGCAAGCTTGAGTAAATCTGAAACAACAAAAACTGTTACTCAGAACACCTTGTGAGGCGCTTGAGGGGCTTGAGGGGCGCTTAGGTTTAAAGAAAACACGCAACTGAATGTAAATTCATCGATTTTTTCTTATGAAACCAGAAGCAAAATGGCATAGCGTCAGATGACAGTCCAAATTGCACACGATAAAAATGGTGATGCCTGATGGTTATGTTTCTGCACCCATTTCTTATTCTGGCTTCCACTTGTCCCCCACACACTGCATGAAAAAACTTAGCGTGCTGTTGGTTGAAATTCCCCCAAAAACGTTATCGGTAAACAACCTACTAATTAGTTACGCTTTTAAACATGTGCCGTGCTACATCATCCAGATCGCTTACTGCAGCACGTAGGGCGGTCTAGAAATGCACAACCGAGAAAACGATTTACATCTTCATTTGAAACTACGTAAACCTTTCTCAGGCTATTCATGAAGATCAGTTTTATGTAAACAGTAAAAACTTGAAAATTTGCTTTTGTGGAGATGAAAAAATATTTCGTGCTAATGATCTGTGAGTTCTGTGATGGCGATAAGGGTGAAATATACAATAAACTTGAGTAAAAACACTTTCATGTCTCTCACACATGGTTTGCGCAGTTGTAACTGAAGTAGCTTGCCAATAAACTGTACTAGTCGTCAAGTCAATCAAGCCCAACTGACTTTCCTTGGGTAAAATTTCACCTTCAGGGATTTCTTCCATAGAAGAGTTTCTCACTAGGTTCATTACTCCCATGAAAGATACTACGTTTGCATAACTGAATACTCAGTTTAGCAAAAGTTCATTATCGGTAATCATATTGCCGTCGGCGAAACAAGCAAAGGCCATCAATACCTTATTTATGTGATGTGATCAGTAGCACTTGTTGTCCAAGTCCGATCTTTGTCCGTGTATCCAAATTATATTTTTCTAAACCACCCCATCCAAACGCACCGAATATAAACGGTGGTCATACTGTAATCATGTGAAAAAATAAGGCCTTGATAAATCTTTATATCGTAATTTTCCCAAAAATGCATCCAATCATTCCAAGTTAACTCTTTATACATTTTTTGTGCTGCACACTAGAAGCGTTGGCACGCATGTTACTCGGGTACCATTAGTATTTTACGCATCAATCAGCAACTGGTGGTGTCATTGTTCCAAGACATGTTAAGTTCATTTGCAGCAAGTAAATGCGTTATAACGGCGGGAGAAATAATTCATAGGGTTGAGTGAGTATAAAAACTTTCTTCAATGGAAGCGGTGATGATACGGATGTAATTGGTTACAATATCACCTACCTAAAGGAGAATTCCCGTAAATCGATAGTGGGAATACCACGTCTGTATTGAATAAGAGTTGTGTTGAAGTTAGCGGGTAATTGCGGTCCGTGATTAACCATTTAGGGCAAAGTAAGCGATATCTATTGTGCCCTAAAAGTACAACCTAACCACAGCTTTACGGCTTGTCAGCAATTCAGCAGGCGTTTGTGACCAGAAAAAAATTGTAGGTGAATATATTCCTTGCCCCATGAACTAGCCTCACTCTTGGCAGGTATTTCAAAAGCCCTTAGGAGGAAATCATTTACTTATATCGGGAATTCAAACGACTTTGCCGAAAAACTAACTGGTTCACCTGTATGACAAGGTGACGTTCTTCTGACTTTTGAGGTCAACTCGCTGTGTATAAATGTGCCAAAAGGAGTGCTCTTTGGAAATAGCCAAAAAGTTGTTAATTGCAAACAGCACACTTTCATGAGGGACAAACCTTACCCTAGGTTAAACAGTGGAAGGTCTAAAGCGTGCATGGATCTCACTTATTTCGTTTTTGGATGCAGGGTTCAGGCTCAAGAAAGAGATTTAACAATGGGATCTGAAATATCCTTGGCTTTGATAAATATCTTTATGGAAGATTCTGGACAAAAAAACTGAAGCCGGATTTCCGCATCTACATTTTGATGTCGTGTGTATAGAAGGAGTTGATCGAACAGCAGTCCAAACCGAAGTAAAGACATCAGGACAGTGGATACCCTGCCAGGTTGAATAAGCATCAACCAGGGAGGGTATCAGCACCTGCGGCTAAACGCAACAGGTAATATATCAGTACTGCTCTAATCCCATATATACTGGGGACATCCGAAACATGATTAATATTAGAGTGTTGCACTAGAATAGAAGCATCCTTTGCTCTGCACCGCAGAAGCAGGCGGTGGAAATCACCACGCTCTTAAGTGTGTATATAATAGGTGTCATGCCGGTCAAATTTGTGTACAACTGCTGTAGTTCAGTCGGACTGACACGTGGTGGTGGGCAGTTATCAGCGAAGTTGAATCATCAACAGAATTGCCCTAGATCTGAAGTGCATAAACCAAGCCAACCAAGAGTTCCACGTAATCTCACCCCCACACACCTAACCAAATTTTAGTAGCACTTAAAAGCCCACACAAGCAAACAAATTTTACCGGTGGCACCCGAGAGGAAGCATCAAAAGCAGCGACTTGAACCGGAATATCAAGGACCCAAACCCGCTCAATATAATTCAAAATTCCTCCAACCCGTCAACCCACACTACTCGAACATACGTTTCAAATGACATTCAACACTGACCTGGTGTGCTAATCAGAAGAGATTTTGCTGACTGGTCCGCCGTCTGCCTTAGAAGCCAGCCACCTTGATAACCTGCTCATTTTGCCTGACGAACCTATTATTTCAAAGGTGAAACGCCACCTAGCTATAAGATCACCAACTATCAGGGCCTTCTGAAAAAATGATCTACCCCTGTTTCTTTCACATTGCTTAAGTAATCACAAAGTATTTAAGAATCTAAGATGCAATTGCTGATCTTTTCTAATGAGCTAACCAGGCCGGTACGTTAACCGTACTAAATCAGCCAAAACCGATGCAACAGCCGGTTTCTGTAGTTTTCGAAAGCATTGTAAACCATTCACAGATCGTCGTTACATTGATAACGGTGTTCTAGCACTTGTGGTTTGTTTCACTGCTGCTAGATGACTATCCTGGAATGACACAACACCCACTAAAGGCATCAGCAGGTGGTATCAAATTGCCCAGTTCTATTTATTGGTCTGATCCTCAAAAATAAAGGGTTGTTTTGCAGACGTCTCGGTACCTTTCGGGAAGACACTGAGTGCACAATTTGCGCCCACTGAGAATATCTTCCTAGAGTAAAGTTCACTAAACATGCGACGAGACGTTTTCAGGCCACTCGCCGCTACCGGTAAACAAGTGAACAGTAAACAACGGCACTGAACTACCGACATTTCGACGAATCGACCCTTTCTTTCATTGTATGGAATAACAAAGTTGTTAGTCCCATTCGCGGATATGCAAGCCAGTGTACGCCACTGGTAATGCGAAAAGCATCATTTTTTGATACTGTACCGCAGTAACTACTCATATACCTAATCATACCCCGATACGTGAATCCGCAGGCAAACGGCTGGCTCGAAAAGAGAATGAAAAATTGGTAGTCAAAATGTTATCCAGCCACTCTGCTGGTGTACTTTGGGCGTTTTTTTTACTGAGTTTAGATTGTTACGTTCAGGGGCAGGTTCTATACTTCCATCGCTCCCGTTCCCCATTTTTTATTGGATTTGAGTCTGTCCTTCCGGTGCAAATTCCTATATATTCTCCGTCCCCGGTTTCTATAATTTAGTCACGGAATATGAAAACCTGAATGAAAGGCTATGAGGGCATTGACAGTAAATTTCTGAACTCATAGTTCCCATGGAGGAATCATCGTTACATTTATTTTTTTGTTCCAGTATGTCAGTCAAACGAAGTTGCACCTGTAATTTGTCAGTCAGAAGTTGGTTTCCTAATCTTGGTTTCAGTAGGCTGACTGTAATCCTAATATGTCACGCTTGGCAGACGTGTCAGTCAGGCTAAGTAGCTTTAATTTATGGACTTGGTAGCTTAAATCTGTCATCACTAGCAGACTTATGCTGGCAGCTTGAAAAAGCTGCTTAATAAACCAAATATTCACCTGGGCTCCAGGTGAGTCCCCCATGAAAACCAAATTGGTATGCGAATGAGTACATTTGTGGAGAATTAAGTTATTGATTATACAAAAGTCATTTATATCGGTCTGTCTGTTTGTTGAACAGGATAATATGACTTAAAACGTGCATTTTTGTTCCCAGCTAAAGAGGGCAAACTAAAGGCCACTTAGAGAACGTAACTTCCTAGCAGTTTCCTTAATGGCAAATAGGTCTGTGGAACCTGTTTGCTTCATCCATTGTCCCTCATCGCAGAAGGGCAGTTTTATCACATTCACAGCCCGTTCATGCTAACTTACACTGTCTCAGGAGCCAGTGATACTGTTAATCAACTCTCCAACTGGTAACCTTTTAAGCACGTCTATCTACTTGTCCATCGAATGATGTAGACGACTTAGGGCGGATCATTATAACCATGCGTCCCTTCTCGTCTCTTTCAGTTATCCCTGATGCATTTGGCAGAAAGCGGCATCCGACTTACCTGGGGTTCAATGGACCAGGGCGCATATCCTGCAATATTATCGCATCTCCGCCGGTGGAAAAAGTTGAATGGCGGAAGATGGACACGGTAAACGCCCACACCAACCCTATGCCTGTCATCACACCCACCCGAAGCAAACAACGTTGGCCCATGTTGTTTGACGCTGGACAATTAGCAAGAACCAGAGATCAGAATTCCGTGAGTAGCACTTACCTTACCCTTCAGAAAGCGTAAATGACAAAAACACGGAAGGTATGTTTTAATCAGATGACAGGTGCTTTTGAACATAAAAACAGGAAATGTAAGCCACTTTCACCCAAGTAATCTACTGTACCTCTCGAATGCATTTGTTAGCACACTTTACATGTTAATATAGGCAGTCAAGAAGACCGACCGAACAACTAATCGTGATCGAAGTCAGCCCCGGCTAGCAGCATGTATATTAACACACATACACACACAACACTTCTCAACGCACAACCACCGACCCACCGCTACGCTCCACCACGCTCCCCAACAACGCACTGACGATATCACCTCGATTGGTGATGAAAAGTTTGCAATCAAATTGCCCAGCTCAGCGAACAAACCAACGACCATCTATGCTAACTGAGCTACCGACATTCTCCTCTGCAGCAAACCAATTCGGGCGTACAACGCTCAAAGAAGCTCGTCTCTGGGAGAACTTCGCCTGCAGACGAGCCCCTACACGCGAACAACTATACTTCCTCCATGAATGCCTACGTAAGAACGTGCTGCCACCCAGTACAGTCAAAAAGCTGTTAATATGGTTCTGCACATGCTGGCTTTCGATCTTGGAGGAATTCCGTGTGAAATCTGAGACTGAATGGGACTACACTAGAAGTCCGCCAACACCACCCAAATATTATGCTGCCTAACTCCACAATGTAACTTTAGATTTAGCTTATTGTGGCTGTTTTTGGTTAAAAAGTGCTGAATAAGTTAGTTTTATCAAACAACACATCACCGTTGGTTAATAGTCTGTTCTACAGTCCATCGTATGAAGACTACAGATTAGTGTCCAGCTGAAAGCAAGCATATTTTTTACTTGCTTGCCAAAAGTCCTCAAATTTTCGGCACTCAAAACAAATGGACCATGTCCATCTTTTTTACTAACCGTCCGTTTGTACCATTGTCTTTTACCGGTTGTAATCTGTTTGTTTGGATGCCATATTTTAAATTGTCCCATTGTTTTCGAGCTACTGACAGTTCACAACCCACTCACTTGGAGGCAACTGGCTGTTACCACGTGTAATAAAATGGGCGCAAAATTGCTGTCATGACTGGTATCACGGACAGGAGTTAAGTTTAGCGTGCAAACATCAATCTATGGCTAGTCAGAGAAATGGACCACGTGAACCAAATGACCGTTAATTTGTCAAACCGTCATGCATGGAAAGTACAACAAACCACACTGGAACAAAAGGAGAAAGGACTCGGTTTTTGCACAAAAATTCAAGTTTGTATGAAAATCTAATGTGATCAATGTTACAAGTTGAAAATGCATGAAGATTCAGAAAAATGTCTAAAGGTTGATTCGTCTTCAGCAACATCACGAGGAGTGCGTTACGTTTAGACAACCCAATCACGGGACGTGCTCATCTTGGCCTGTAAGGAAATCAAACAGGCAACATAAACATAAACATTCCCAAATGAACGGCTTCTACAATGAGGATATTTGCCCAGATACAGAGTACTCACGAAGTATTTAACCATCATATTTAGACCTTTCTTCATTCTACGATCTTAACCACCTGCGCTGTCCCAAGGTCATGGATTATCATGGATTATGGTCATGGCCCTGCTTGTGTGTTTACTGTTGTTTATTCGTGATTTACTGAGTTGAATGTTTACTGAGTTACTTGGTTACCATTCAGTGGCAAAAATCACCTTCGTCACTGAAAATTTCAAGTTTAAGAAACATTTAATCTTCCCTGCTGTATTTTCTATTGTGTCTATCCTCAAAATGTAGCCCACTAATTGGGGGTTAACCAGAGATGTCCTCTCGTTCCGAAACCAAGAACATGTTCTATATCATTTCAATAGGTTGAACTGGCACAAGAGAAACACAGGAGTGGGTTCTTTATTATCACCATCCCAATAGGCCTAGTGACAGAATTTTAATTGTAACAGTTGGACAATGTTGATGAGGTGGCTGACCAAGCAGTGTTTTTTGGCCGAAATCAATATTCACGTAGTTTTGTCGAGACGTAGGGCTAATGGTGAAATTAAAACTTCCGGCACATTTCATTGTTTCATTTGAGTTTCCTTATGCCATTTGACTTCTCACAACTTGTACTCAGCTCAAGGTTTCCTGAGTTCATTGATATCACGGCAGAGCGGTTTCCGCTTAGGAGTAGTGCTAACCAATGTCTCAAACTGTATGCTTAAGCTCGACCATTGGCCTTTCGGTGGATTCTTGGTCAAACATCCTGGCGAGTGATTTGGACAATCATCTGGTGAATTGTCAAAGCCACTAACTATGGGTTAAGGAACATATGTTGCTGGATATAAGAAACCATGCCAGCGAAATTGATGAAGCGCCCAAAGTGGCCGAATAGCAAGCAAACACAAACTTTTGACCATAAATTACAGGCGTTGACATCTGGATCGTGGTTTTGTCATCCCGTTTTTCTGGCAAGTAAATAAAAGCCCACCTGACCAGTCTCAAAAAAAGGTCATTTGGCCGCCATTTCCAGCTTCCAATCACACCTATATGTTGGTAATTGGCCGTCTAAATGATGTTCAAATTCCCTGAAAGACAACTGAATGGGCGATATAAACACAATTTTTGATTCCAGTTTTATATTCCATAACTGTCTGCCTAGATCAGAGGGCTCATAAAGTTTCAGCAAGGAAGTAAATGTGAACATCATAGTCCGGAAGTACGTTTTACTTCAAGCGAGAAATTTCCCCTTCTAGGACGGTGAGCTTGCGTGTGTGTGTGCGCAGGTTTATGACTGAGTTTGGTTTTGCCAGACAGTTTGCTTTTGTGAGGTCCAACAAATGATGGACCTGAACTTTGTTTCTTGGCTCCGTGACTGCGAGAGTTTCGGTCTAGACTGAACTGAACCCATTAATTGCAGCTACAGAATTTTGCTTCATTGGGAAAACTACACCGTAAGATTGATTTCATTGGTTTTGTGATAGGGTGAAGATCTTTGGAACTGACATAACAGGTGGAGATACTGTTACTTATTAGGGTGTAATTTTTGTTGAATGCTGCGTTTCGCAAACTTTGTTTGCTAAGCCGTAACTAAATCACGTTTACGGTCAGTGAGCCCGCCAGTGTTCAGTACACAAAAGCCTTATTTTGTCAAGAATGCTAGAGTAATGGTGACCGTTTTTCACGCAAATCGTCAAGCAAGTCATTCGGACGGTTTAATTCGCAATTTTGCCAGTTGTAACTTGTGTAAGATGCTTTAATCGTGGCCCATAGTCACTTACATGTGCTCTGAAACTGATGCCTAGTACAAAATGTCACCTCCAATTTATCTAAGAATGCCCTCGTTACCTTAGTCGAAACCGACGTTTAACTAGGCTCATTTATCGTCCCATAAGATGAGTAAATCATGAATACTATGTGTTTCACTGAGCAAATAGCGGGTAATTAAACCATTTAAACTGGAACAAAACCATTTGCTCTAACTTGGGTAAATAAACATAAAATACCGTTGTTCGTTATTTTCTAGTGTTTTGCATTCGATGGATTGAGGTGATTCTATTAGCACGGCTATGTAAGCAGCACCCGAATGACCATTCAGTTAATTTTACTGGGTTAAAATAATTATGGTATTTACATTTGCTTAGGCATCAAGCGTACAATAGACTCTGAAAGAGTCCTAACACCATAAGTCCCCTTGCTAGAAGACTGAAATTCAAATGTAGACAAAGCAGATTGAAATCCGATCAACTGTTTGCCACTTTGATTAGGAACAAACAAGAAGTTTACGTCAGCGTAAGAATAGAAATACTTACGGAGGGGATACGGGCTTAGAAACTGCTATACGACACCATTACTGCGAATAAACTAAACTAAAATCAGAATCGTTTTACATTATTGGGAATGGTTCAGTCGGAATTGTTATCGACTNATATAAACTTCCCATGTTTAAAACGCCATCAAAATCTCAAAATCAAGTTGTCGGACAAAGATCCGCGAAAATGCATCATTCGCACCCGTCTTCTGTAGGAAACACGCATGCAATATGCATACAATTCGCAACAAAACCTCAATTAATCCGTCGTTGAGGTCCTTCTGCGTCATTTTTGTGCTCCTTATGTGGCTCGCACAAAAAAAGATTATTCCACCGTTCACCCGTCTGGGTAACAGTGCAAATAGATTTGGCTTAGAAGTTATTAGTATGGAAGATGAGAACTCCGGGTGCACGAGGAATATCTCTCGCCATATGCTTAAGCCACTAATTTCGGGATTTCAGTTAGGCAGTACTTACGGAAATCAGCATTTACCTAGGTGACATAAACGTGGCCCCTCGTAAAAATTTCACGCATGGAAACTTGACATAACGCAAATGTACTTCTTAGCTCGGCCGCCCAATGGACTGGGGGTTAGTTTCTCAAGTTGAGCACTAAACGTTTACCAGTCTACATTACACGGAACTTTATATCAAATCTACATGAGATCATGCCAGTTCTGTGCAATATTGCAAGATAAATTCCAATTGCTTTATTGTCGCGTTCGTCTTTACCTGATAGATTTAAGTGGTTGATTTGGCTATTGGCTGGAAAATTAACTTTGTGACAAAAATTTAGAAACATAATTAGTAACCACAAATAATCCACTCGCCTAACTGTTCCATACAGCGCACAATCTACTCAATCTAGTTAATACTCAATACGGTGGGGATATCCCTGCTTTCGGATGATGGTGGTGATGTCATCCAGTATACATAGAATAATGGTATGTTATATACATATATATATATAGTGTGTGTTAGCATATATTGTGAAATTTTCTGCGAAACTGTATGATATGATATAGTGTGCTCCGACAATTTGAAAGGTCACGGTGGAGTATCTGTCAGGCGGAATGCGCTAGTGTATTAAGAGGAACAATGCTAACATCATCGAATCTAAGTATCCCACAATCGTTTTTAGTCAGCTGATGAACTTAACACCCAGGCTCACACCGAGCAATGCTGGTTCAAATATAAACAGACTGATTTGGCCCCTCACCACACAACGTCACTGGTCAGTGTGGTAATATTACCTATTCGAGAATAAAACACCTGTGCATTTAGGCACAGTTCCTAATCTATTTGGTTTTACTAACCTTTCCATTGCACTGAAGGGGGAAGACAATAATGAAAAAGCACAACTGTATAGCCAGTATCTTTTATGTAGTTAATGATGAAATATTATATTCGACATTTTGAGAATACTGCTGGCAGCCAATTTAAAAGCGCGCATGTGGTATCTTGACCCAGAGTGCCGAAAGGAAAATCTCTGTTAACCACCATGATGTCCGGATACCTATCTGTAAAGCTTCAATGCCAGAGAATGCACATATTTTACGTTCGTACAGATTTACCAAACTACATTATCCAGGTGTTCGTCTGGAACCTTTAGATTCTTCGTCAAACACATCGACGTAGCTTGACAGCACGTGTTGTGAAGCGCCCGAAACCACCAGCGAACGCCTGAGTGACCACAGCTTCAAACACTCCAAAGGGACCAGAAATCTAACCACTGAGAGAAAAAACCCGATTTCAGCTAATTTCGAAACGATTTTGCTACTTACACCAGTTTATTCACCATACGATCAGTCGCACCTCAAACATTTCACGTGTTACTTGAATGATCTTCCAGAATTATGCTGCCCTAACGTACACTGTTCTCAAGATAGCAGTTTATCTGGAGAATTAGGTATGGTACCCACAGACAATTATTTGAACCCGTTCTGTTCAGAAGTTTTTGTGGCTACCCGAGAAGAATAAGCAAATCATGTTTTCTAACTGGGCAGTATACATCTGATATTGATGATAGATTCATCATGTGGGCGAATACTATCCATGGGGAACAGATGCCCTTAGTTAATTGACCATATTTAATCACAACACAGGAATATACGAACTTACCTTGGAAAAATGAAACAATAGCTCACACAAATGTGCAGTCTACCGGCTAGCGAATGGATAACGGTCACACTTTATTGACAGGAACGCTTATCATAGACGCCTCATGAATGGAAATGTGAGTTTATCCACATTGGGCTAATGAAGCTGATAGTGTGAGCTCAGTTCCCCGGGTTGTACTGAATGTGCCCCCCAAGCACATTTGAAGCTGAGGCTGAATTTGTAAGTTAGCGTCTTAAAATGAAGATACCTCAATTCTTTTATGAACAAGCGCAAAACAGAGGTATTTTCCATGAAAAAGTGCTCAAATTCCAGAGGAAAGCATGTATGCTCTGTGATTCAAGGAATTTCATAAAACGCACATGTCTGAGCAGTTGTGTAGTTATGTATTCATTTTGGTTATCCAGGTTTTAGGACCTTCACTTCCAAACCACTCTGATTACATAACAGATAGTACTGACATATGGAGCTCTTTCCTCGTAATTCTCCATCAAAATAAAGCAGCAGTCTTTATCTGAACAGGTGCGGGAACCGTTTAGCGCTTCAGAGCAACGATGCGTCCAGAACTGGGTTGTTTTGAGTTTGGCTTTGGTTTGGTTGGGCTAAATGAACAGCACTTGCGACAGATCACTTCGCGTGTTCTCACTTCTGCTCCCCTATTTTCTTTCTTCTTGCTATACGTCCTTTTATTTTCAATTTGCTGCCTTGTCACACCTCTTCTAAATCTTGACAGATTGTAATTTTCACCGACTCTTCACCTTTGGTGTCATCATATAATTAATATCGATTTCTCACATATTCCCTTTGGTTAGTCTCATGATGATTGGCTGCCTTGTTCATTTAAGCGCGGTGGCAATAGGATGTTACAGAATTTCATATGTTCCACGAAGTTTTCTGTTCCCTGTGGGTCGTTCAACTATGGGTCAGGTTTTCTCCGCGCTTCGTAAAAATGGAAATCTCACGTCGCAGGTAGGAAACGTCTAAGTGTTCTGGAACTCTTATGGTCAATGCCTAGAATTTATTGCTTAAATCTTGGAGATATGATATGAGCAATGATGAGGGACGCCATATAATTCCAGAAACCGAAAGTAACTCACACCCTGCAAATAACCTGCTAAATTGTTTAGTGGTGGTGGCCTTGTTATGTGATTCAGATTTACCGGGGAACATCATCAAGTAGCTGTTCCAGTCTATCTTGAACTGCATGAAGTTAATCCAGTGGAGATTAAATCATTGACTGACAGGGAAGAATGGAAGTCAGGACCATTAAGCTGAGTCATTTTGGTAAATATTGGAAAATGACATACAGATGGTTAGAGATACGACCCACTAACCTATACCGATGCTTGTGCACGAAGTTAATGCCACCAGCGTTGGGTTATCTTCATATCGTCATCAACGCAGATAGCAACACCACAAACACAAATGATCATGTCATCATCGGGTCCACAGACCATGTATACGGACACAATCTAGAGTATGTACTGCGTTATCTATGTGTATAATATCACTGGAGAACAAAACAGTGGAAACTGCATCAAAAATAACCATTCAGTTGCTAATCTTTGTCACTAAGACGACAGGGTTTGGTTATTACTTAAAGTCAAATTACTACACTCTCCTGAACTTACGTACACGGCAAGGTTATAACATAACTGATTCTACCTTTTGTAACATTCCTGTACACTTCCTACACCTTACAAGGACGCAGTGACCTATTGGTACGAATGGGATTCCGTCGTTTGGGGGGACGCAGGGTATTATCAATGTCGAGGATGGAGTCGCCTTGGCTGGAGCGCATGGTCCGACAAATTTGAGATTATTGTGGCAGGTAAGCAAACCTCCCGCAGCACGCATGACGAGTGGTTGAACACTATGAGATGATTGTCATGTTTTGTTCACAAAAAACACTTGATTTTGCCCGTGTGCTTTGCTTTTCCTCGCCGACACATTTAACTGATATCACAACAAATAGCTGTCTGAAAATCGCCGCCCAATTACATCTGATGCGTAGCATTGGTAGCAACCATGGTAGCAGAAATATGAACCAAAAGGACCGTTGCACATTTGTACAACACAAGAAGCACTGCAGAAAGCACCTGTTTGCTTGACTTTACCTACTGTGCGTTGGCCCACTGCTAACCACTGTTACCCTGTTCACTCTCAGAAGTGCCCGAGTGTATATGTCCATTCAAGAGTCATTGTGTTCCTGGTCTTTACGACCTCCCACCTGCTCTGTTGAGGGATGACAGTGAATTCCTCATCCAGTGCCTGTCTAGTCTATTAGCGTCTAACATTAAATCTGGAATTTCTTACCAGTGAGGGTAAATCCAAGACCAGCGTTTCTGTATAAAGCATGGTTTTGGTGCTCTTACCATCCTCATGGTATACATATCCAAATTTTGGAACCTCTCCAAAGCAAAAAATTGGTCGGCTAATATTAGAGTGAGCACCATTTTCCGATAAAGGCAAAGCCGCTGATTAGATAATGATCCAGGTTACAGAGGATACATTCCAACCATTCGAGATGAGATTATGTCAGCCAAAGCGGTCAACATTCTGCGTACTCAGAACCACGGACCAGCAAAAGTCCGTCCGACTTTTCTGTTGTTCCCGATATCCTAAGCTAGTGGGACTGAACTATGGAGGACAACTGTCGAATTGTTTGATAAATACTGTAAAAGGTGCTTGTAAATGCATAGATTCGTTCAAATAAATTTAATCAACGTTAATTTTATTCTGTGATAAGGTGACTAACTTGGTCACACCTTGTAGCTTCAAGAACATAGGAGGGGAATACCATCAACACCATATGGAAACCTTTTGCTAAGTGCAGCTTTCTATATGGCATTTTAGTGTACGCAAGCAGTATCCTGCAGGAAGACGGAAATTATCACACTGCTCCACAGAACATAATGGGATCAGTTCCTCTGTGAAAGATGACGGCGTCATTTACGCGGGAGGCATTGATAAACAGTAGCACCAAGCAAAATCTAGAAAAGATGGGTTGGCAGTGTACGCAACGCTCAACCAAACAGTAGCTCACTCAAACACATTTGGTAGATTTACCCATAAATTTGCGTGACGCTCTGCTTGCGGGTCATCAGACAATTGTCATCAGGCACTGGTAGTCAAAGCCCTGGCGAAAAGAAAGTCAGACTCACTCTTCCAGCCTATCGTCTTCACTGTCGAATTTCATATCAAATGCTCTATTGAAAAAGTTTTTACCTTCTATCCACCTCCATCAAATCTATGAGTAGAACCTTTAAATGTATATGGTCATGCCTAAGCTCAACACTACCCCCAGTTTTCTCACCACGTTTTCAGTTAACTTTACCTCAACGCAGTAAGCTATCTGTTCCTGATGCATTCTTGATCTCAATCTGTACAGGGGATGACAACATAACATTGGCGGCCCCTGCCGTAAACACCAACGATACTCTCTTCCAATGGTTAGCCTACTCGAGTCTGCACTGTGTATTCGAAAAACTAAGCTTCACCTGCATATAGGTGTAGGCAATGGAAGCCGGAAAATGTACGTTACTCAGCTTGTCTGCGCCAAGTTGTTTGGAAGGGACTTGGTTTTCCAAGAAAAAGCTTAGCAAGGTTGAAAAACAAACCCATTGATAGGTCTGTCTTAACAAAAACGACAGCACACCAGCTCACCCACAACACACTTTACTTTTTGTGGTATCCAAGGCGTTCTTTGTGATAATAACACTCGTGGTTCATTTGCACGTTTTCAGCACCACCGACATTTAGTTTGAGACCCCCAGATAGCCTGGCCGTCCGCAAGAACTCCCTGGTTCGGCTGCAGTGTCAAGCTGATGGATTTCCACCTCCAAAAATTAAATGGGTTCTGGTGAGTATTGTTCCGGCCAGCAAATACTTCGAGATAAATAGTTGGCAGACAAATTAGCTGTTTGTCGGATTCATGTTGTAATGCAGATTGCAATTGCTGTTGAAATTATTTTGTCGTCCTGCTTTAGGGGTAGAATGTGACCAGCCCTGGAAAAAAGCACTCAATCCCCATTTTTTTTATTAATGGAACTTATCAGGTGAATACAGCAGCGTCGGTCATCTATACCCTCGGTTAACGGTTCTCCTTGTTTTCGCAATAAACTCATCAGCTTGTTTTATTTTTCCCTCAAACACGATGCAAGGGACAACTTTAAAAAGTGAACCCCCCACCGTTTAAGTTTTTAATTCGCCTCACCACCATGTTTCCTTGAAGTAGATGCTGCGGAAGGTGTCCATTCAGGGCCTTGATGGGACTCGTTTTGCCCCATATTCACGAGCACGGTATATATTATGTAATCTATCCTGTGTTGACAGCCGTGGGAAACCCCAGTCTACGATTTTCCTTCATCAATTCGTAATTCATATAGTGATCTGACCTGTAAAGTCAAAAGTCTCTTGTTTCTTAGAAGTTAGTTCTGAATAAAGAATTCGGTTTACCGTGTTTTTTGAAGATGTTTACCCTTATAAATTGCTGCACACTGATGGTTTTTGATACCTCAACTTTAGTCAAGACCGACGGTTCTTCCAAATGATGCATATTACATCAACATTGACGGTCCCGACGGTGTGCAACCTACATCGCAGGACGACCCACTTACCGACGACACAGGTAAACTAGTGCACAATCACACAGTGTCACATACAATCGCGCCATCCTTGCCAAGATCGGCCGAGGTTGCGGCAGACGGCAGTCTCAGACTGCTAGTTACTGAACCAACAGATGTGGAAGGCCTGTTTCACTGCATTGCAATAAATGTCTTCGGCCATGTCATATCAACGGTCAGACTTCTGTATAGCAATAGCACGTCGGGGGACAAGCAGACACGAGAAATAATATTCCATGTGCAACCAAAGTTGTTCGGTGTTTGGGTTTCATGGAATATATCCAACGCTCACGATTCGCGCTTGAGAAAGGCAACTTCATCAACACCAGCTGAGCAAACGCCGCTGAACCATCCTACTTACTATCCGGGAGTTCATACTTGTAGCCACGTGATCTACTACCGAATTATACGCTCAGAGGATCGATGGAATTCAGGTACTTACTTTTGTTTATTATATTTTATTATGTATATATGTATATTATTTATTTATTTATTTATTTATTTATTTATTTATTTATTTATTTATTTATTTATCGCCACTAAATCTACTTATTTGGACCTACGGATATCCATTTCCTTCCCGTTTTTTGGAGGAAAATATACGAACCTGACACTGACACCCCAAATCAAATTCTGAAAGGGCTTTCGACCTTTTGGACCCACAGAATAGTGTTTCAGTTCAATAGTTAAACCTATAGATAGGAAGGTGATCTTGTCGCCTATTTCTATCTTCAGGACATTTAGCGTATATGGGCGCCAGATTAATGCCATAATCGCCTTTGCCCCAAATGAGTTCACCTTTAGTGAGATTCTGATAAAACCAACCAAGCAAATGAGTATATCAAGTTCACTGCAGTGTCGGAAAGCTGGAATGTTGTTCACCATCTCGTTACCCTGATAACCTCTTCGTGTATATTCAGACGTTTATATTTCCTTGCTCGCTACCGCTCTGTGTTTTTCTTAAGATTCCTGTGGTTAATTATTTCTGTCGCTTTCAGGTTCGAAGTTTAGGGTCGGATAGCACTGACTCGACCATCTTTCACAGCTTTGCCAAGCAGGTTTTCTATAGCCCTCATTTCAATGCACGGGCTCGATGCGAATCGTGCACATGTCACTTGATTCCTTGGGACTGACCGATATATCACATATGCCCACTGCTCATATTCTAGGCTACATGCCTGAATAACGTTTTTCCGCCGTGAGCAATAAAATTTCATTATTTTTCTTAAACTTGAGGTGACTTTTTTCATTTGACCAGGTTGGTTTTAATAACATTTCTAACTATTCATGCGTATTGTGCCAGTCTAATGTGGCTGAGTTGAGTTTACAGCTGAATTTGCCTCCAGAATGTCAACAAGTAAGTCATTACCTTTCCAAATTTCACTGTGCTGGAAGCCTCGGAGTTTGTTTGTCTTAGTGATGATAGTAGCATTGGAGCCAATTAGTATACCAGATTGGTTTTTGTTCAAATATAATCTCTATCTGTGTCTCTATCTCTGTTCACGGTGCTGAGTGATTAGCGGAAGAACTGGACTTTACCATTTCAAAAGAATACTTTCGATAGACTGTCTCGAATGATTTTCATGTCCCATACCAGTTCGTGTCCAGCCGACAACAGCAGAAAACTTATGGGTCGGAAGTCTTATTCCGGACGAAATTTACGCATTCAAAATGGAGCGATGGTGTGAGGCTGATGCACCTTCCGGTGAGAGCAAGATTGTTGTGGTTAAAACGGAACCTGAAGACTCAGCTGGATCCAAGTTCAACGCAATCCTGTTAGAGACACCCAATTCTCCTTTGCAGACAAATCCACGTAAGAATATGTATGTACATGATCTTGTATTTCCACTTATGGAGCCACACATTAGGTAAATTTCTGCGACGTAATGCTTCTCATTATTCACATCATTGTTTTGATCAAGTCGGTGTATACTGAATTAGTATTTGGCAATGTATGTAATATTTTTTCAGTCACTATTTACATCATCAAGTAACACTGTATGCGAGCATCCATATTTGGGGCGACATTACCACACAGTAGCGCACTGTTAACATCCGACTTCAGTCTGCCCTTGTTGATCCAATTGCACGTTAGAAACGGTATGCCGCTGCAATTTTTCAGGAGACCACTGTCAGTATACATTTCAAATTATACTATAGTTATATGGAAGGTCTTTTCTTAATACATCAGTTCATTTACAAGCTGACGCAACTGGTTTATTTCTTGCTTAAGGGCATGCCCCTGAGGGAGACATACCCCGTGGTAAAGGTGCCTCGCCCAAAGGAAAAACTCAGCGACCTTCCATTCTCGAGGTTTAGAAGGTTACTATTTGACAGTCTGTCTTCAGATGTAACAAAAATCTTAGGGTTTCGTTGTTCGGTAAACGGATTGTACCTCTTCTCATAAAACGAGCCATCTGTTGTTAAAAAACTCCCAAGTTCTAAGTAAGTTTCGAAAATCCACCTAATATAATTTAACAAATTCAGAACAACAGATCGCTGGTATCTACACAGATGAAAAGCTTGACTAATGTTGCATATTCCACTTCTCAGCTTCAAAACTGACATCGTAGCAGCCACTGTTCTTGATGACGGTTATGAGGATGACGGTGAGTTTGTTTGTGGGTTCGTTTTGCTCTCAAATTCCCTGGGGTTAACGACGTCATTAAATCCAGCAGTAATCTATAAGTGAAGGTGGGCGAATTTTCCTGGGAAGTGAGATCAACGCAAGAAAAAACGAAAGTGGTGCTACCAGACGGTTTTTGGCCAATCAGTTAACGCAGATAGTTTTCATTGAAGTATAAACTTAAAATTCCTGTGAAATTTAGGGAAATTTCGCATGGGTTGCACCAAGTTTATAATTAGAGGCGAATTCACTACATAGTCATGAGACAGTCAAACAAAAAAGGCCTTCGTGCAATCCGCTACAGTCTTCATGCAGCTGGGCACGAATCATTGGGGTGGCCTTTCAGCGCACAGACTAGCATCCAGGAAAACCCGATTTCAACTTCATAGTTCACACACGTTTTGAAAAACGGTTTTTTGTCGACATGGGTATTTATTTTGAACACCCGTTCAACTCATCGGACGAACTGTTTGCACAGGCAAACATTTTTAATGCCCAGATTACCGCCGTATTGTCATCCATCATATACATTATATTTACGCTTAGAATTGTAGTGAAGAACAAGAGCGCTATCTGGTGGCGTTAATAAGTCTGGTGCACGGTGGGCTTATGCTATGAGCGCACCTTCTTCCTAAAACGTAGGGCCAGGTGATCAACACACGAATCAGATGCATCACAGTAGTCCTTCCTATAAACTTGACTGTCCTGCAGTTTCATGGCCCTTCTGCCGAGTAACGGCAATTTTTCCGACGACAACGAATCCCGTAGACATCCTTCTAGCAACAATCACTACGCACCTACTGAGTGCCTTTCCCTCATAAAGGGCTCACTTAAAGGGAGGCGGCTACTGCATAGATACGAGTTTCAGGACGGATGTGTACTTCATCCTTTATAAAACAGTTGACAATTTTGATCCCTATGTTTCGGTTGTCAACTCTGATGGCAGTACAAATAAGGTTCTTACACCGAAATTCCAGCAGGGGTTTCGGGGCCTCACTGAATGTCGACGAAGAGCGACCAGAGGACACTCAAATTAGATATGCTGCAGGTAACATCCAAAAACGATCAGCCAGAAAATCTGAATAACTTATGTATACATTTACTAGTAATCTATATGACACACATTAGCAAGCTTGTCATCCAGCTTGCCCACATCACTTAAAATTTCGGGTAAAGTATCAAAAGTTATGCATGAGCCATTTTGTTTGGCCATCTTGGTACAGCTTCACAAAGCACAAGTTTCCAGTGTCCGCCATTCAATAAAGTTGACCTGACACTGACCGAAAGCCTTCGCTTCATCGTCTTTTCGGAATAAAAGTATCGTAATTGAGTGTAGACATAAAAATCAAAACGACTGAGTGAACATTAACTCAAGACACTGGAGTGTTGAAGAAACGTGTCAGATATCTTTCGTGTTCGTCAATACTGCTATTTCGTGACCATGACAACCGGACATGTTAGACCCAGCCTCGGTTATCGCAAGTTTTGAGATTCACTGTTTTGAAAGTCGGTAATTTGGCACGTACACAGATCAATTTCTGGAAAACTAGGTGAAATTAAATAGCTTCTTAGCTATATGAACAGGGCGAACCAGGTCCAGCTCCTTAGTGGGACTCATTTGCATGTCGTGCGGAAATATTTGGTTTTAGGGTCACCCTTATCATCACTGACAGCAACATTGGGGCGTCAGAGCCACACAACCACGTCAATTTATTTGAAAAAAGCCTTATAATGGAAAAAAAGAAAAAATGGGGCAGGGAGAAGAACTAGGGTCGCTTGCCATCAACATCCGAGAGGCCTATACCCCCAACGCTACGTCAAACATACTGGATAGAAAATGACCACCGATATTCATTAACCTCCATTTTGTTTGGTGTCTCAAGCGAGGCACAGAGAGGTCACCTGAACTCCATCATAGAAGGTGAAAAATACCAAAGGCGAAAAAGTTTTCGAACCTCCTTCTTTTCTTCTAACACGTCAAGTTTTTCAACCGCCATATACCCGTCACTCCGAATTACGTAAGGAGAACACCACACTTTTCGGCGGCCAATTACTCGGAAGACGTAACACATGGCCTAACCAACTTAGCTTGCAATGTATTCCTTTAAAAAATACTTTCTTGTTTCCCTCAAACACGTCTCCTAATCACCTTATTCCGAATTCGCCGGTTTCAGTAGATTGCGGCTCCGGTTCTGAGATATAGGTGGTCAAAGACCTGAAGGTACAACACCACCCCGAAGATATTCAGAAATTTCCGCTTGATGAAAACTTTTGAAACATTGATCCCAAGTTAACTTAATTAATGTAGCTTTTCAACCCTTGGAAATGCTTGCCAACTATTCACAGCCTCATTGAATCACTTAGCTAGCAACCCAAGCCTATGTGTTGAGAGGCCCACTGGAGAATCAACTATTAGACAGCCGATCAGGAAATTATGATTTCAAAGTTAATGTAAATTAACATCTGTTTTGATCGATTCAAATGCAGTCATTAGAGTCCAGCAGTGAGGGATCAATAAAATCATTGGACAAAACTTATTGATTTGTGCAAAAATAAGACGTGATAGAGTTTGAAAATAAACTAAACAGACTTTCATAAGTTATTCTGATGGCGTGATTATATCCCACACAGCATGGAATTTCGAAGAAGGCTGATATAAGCAATTTAAATGGGTAACAAAAATGGGCGAGTAAAATATTAACCAGTTTGGAATTATAATACGGTTTGGTTGGAATCCTTGGTTTCTTTTCGTTACATCGTTTCAATTTCGCTACATTCTTCGAGGTAAGTCATGCTTTACTGAACAGTCATTGGATAGCGGCCCACAGTTGTTTATTTTTCGTAGGACTGTAGAATTGGATGTATCCGTTTACTACAATATATTGCTAAAAACTTTTAAAAACTTCTAAAAAATTAGCAAAGTTTTGACTTATGGTTTCTGTTGCCGGACAGGAGAAATCCTACGCCTTTGCAAACTTCCCAATACTTTTTTTGATAAATGGGAGCACGCTGACTCTTCAAAAGACATTCACTCAAGCGAAGCAAACTGATGTTTTCTTGGCAGACAGAATTATTGCTGAGGCAGGCACCATTATGTGCTTTGGGTAGTGAATAGTGCCATTCTGGTCATCGAATTTTTCACAAAACTATAGCAGCCAAATTTACGTGATGAAGTATCATTCGTTTTAATAGGTTGCTACCATACTTCCAAAATTACTAAGTCCCACGTAAAGAAAGCGAAACTGAAAGCATCACTGGCGCTGTCGAAAACAATTGGTAGATCTGGCGACAAAATCCACAAAGTCTACAATCTGTAAATTTGAGCTTGTTTTCCAAACAAACCGGAAAAATCTGACAGGTGAGACCTGACAAAATGGTGTTATGACGCCACATTTGACTTTGTTGAAGCTTGAATTTTCCGTGGCCGACAAAGTAAAATATTTCGGTTTTGGATGTAAAATTTCAATTTTCTCGGATTTTCCAAAACTGTTAAAGCCGCAGAAAATGAATTTCTTGCATACGGAATAAAGGAGCAAAGTGTACGTGGTTAGGCACGTCTAATTAACATAAATCTTAACAGTCCGCCAGTTTTAAAAATGGCAACTATGGCCGTTCAAAATCCAATAGTTTTCAATTCCTGTGTCCTTTCACTGATTACTCCGATGCTTTCTGTCTCTCCTCTTTGATGATCGTAACTCGTGTATCCATGCCCTTAGATCGCTTGAGTTGACTTATCACACGATGAAGCTTACCCTGCCGAATCAACAGAATTGCATAATATATGTATAAAGCCTAGTAAAACTATAATTACTTGATTTACCATTGTCAAGGTGTATACTGCTGATGAAGCATGCGAGTGTTGTCTGGTGTGGTGTCCAAGATCCGCCCCTGCATATGATGAAAGGTAAAGGCTACTACAGAAATTATGGAACCGCTTCGTAGTGTTCGTTCATTATCGTTTAGTATTCAGAGAACGTCCAGGAAAGTCCAAGAGGTCACTTGAAAATGTTCGCTTTACAAAAACTTTGTGCAGATGAGATGTTTAATTTTGTATCTAATCGCTTGTAACCGCTTAGTTTATGTTTCCTAGTAAACAACTTCGCTGCAAGGAGCGTCAATAAATAGCTGGATCCCTCACAGTTTTGAGTTGTAGTGGTGTTCTAGCATTGCTTAATTATTCCGTGTCTCAAACTATCCGATTAATTTTGTCCAGTTAAACAAGATGTCGGTCTCTAATGTTATGAGGAGATAGTGGAAATATGACTAGAGCGTTTCAAGGGCAATTAATATTCGTGTCGCTCTTTTCTGACCAAAGCTTTTTTCTAACTTGAATAGTATAGTCAGTCTACACAAAGTGGGACAGTACTCACTCCTGTTCCGCTTTAACTGAAGTTAATTGGCAAGGTGTATCCTTGGTAATGTCTGGGTTTGAACTCCAGGCATCCGACGTGCGAGGCGCACGTGTTACGACCGAACGCTAGAGGCACTTGGATTATTACGCCTGAACAGGTTAAAGTGTCCGTGCGATGTGTGGTGGTGTGTGGTGGCAACTCTCTGGCCTTCTGTGCTCTTTTCCTGTACGGTTGACAATAGATAGTGCTGAGCATTTTTGTAACATAGAAACTCGAGTTTAGTGTTGCTCCAGTTAGTGTGAATTATCCTGACAAGTTGCACCATGACAGGAAGAGTGCTGTCCAGACGCGATCGATATGGACACAATTTTTTCAGTCTCCTGCCTACTCAAAACCGCACAATTAAATATTTGAAAGTGTATTATGGGGCGACTGCATCGATGCCTGATTTGGCTGAAAAATACTGAATAAAAACTTTTGTTCAATGTATGCTGATGTTTTGCCTGCCTTGATTTTGAGTTCATTCATGACCATGGATGTAAGAAAGAGTTCAGTGTACCTCCATTAAAGTAAACACCGAGACTACTACGATTACTACAGACGAAATATACCCTCGCAAGTCCAGTAAGTTGTAGAATGATAATTGATGATGATTGAATAGTTAGTGCGTTCTGCTGAAAACAATTTACGGAGTAGTATTGCACACCATTTACCGTACTTGGAAGACACCACATCTATGTTTTGTAGTGCAGTGCTTTCCACTTGTTGAAATGCCCTGTTTTCCCAGCGTCGTCATTACTTCACGGGATTTTCAATGAATCTATCATCGTTTAACTGTCTGCTTTTTTGTAAGGTTCGCTTCACCCAGACACTGCTTGCCAGTTGACTGAGTGATCATCTCTTTTATTCTGCTCTTCTTCTCTCCTTCATAGCCTTACCAAGGCCAATGGAATTACATTTACTCCTCCCAAAAACGTTTGATCAGTGGACTAGTGGCAAACTTGAAGATGCCTATGAGCATTTCATTCTCGAATGGGGAGCAGACCCTGATACCAGGGTACAAACCAGCGTAACTCCAGTTCTACACTATCGTGTGGAATATTCACTGCGAATGGCTAACATTAGTAGGAAAGTAAGGAATCTCACGTCAGATAACCCTACGAATATGCTATGGTCATTCGATTCAATGAACCGTTGGCTTACATTGGCTCCAGTACGTGCCCCACTCACAAAGTTCAGCTTTGCTGTCACTGAGGACAATCATGTGGATGGTCAGCAGTCGTACCAGAAACATCTGGAAGAATTACGATTCCGCGTACGCAGCTATGGACTGATGAGCCGCAGCGAACCATCCGAGGAACTCAGAATAATTCAACCTGTTTTGGGTTAGTGAACGAAATATTTCGTTCCTTGTGTAATCACTCGGAAATGTCTCCCAACTTTTGATGGTACCAAAATGTGAACATCTTTTAAGTGGATTTAAACAACCTCGTGGAACATTCTAAGCACCGCTCGCCAAACATACCTAGTGTGACAACTTCAATTACTGGGTATATGAAGATTAGACAACCGTATCTGAGGCATGCGACTCCTGAAGAATGCAAATGGAAGCAAAATAGAGGTATTCTGTCCTTCAAAACCCCTGAGTTGTGGAAAAAACATGGACTATCGATGGATGGTGCATATTTAACCGGTTACTCTCAAGTTTTCATTTATTGATCTTGTTTGTTTACCAGCATATCCGCTTTATCAGGTGGAACGAAACTTGTGAACGTTGCTCAGCAACGAGCTAATAGTTCTTGATGAGTACTCGCTCGGTTCATTTGGTTGGCCCTCGAAACCTGCAAAGTTAGATATCGATGGCGTCAATGTGTTCTTTACTGTCTATAGGTGTAACTATCACTGACTCAGTGTCACAGTCTAGCTAGATTACGTGTTCCCTGTGTTTCTAAACATCTAAGGTAAGTGGTCTACAGCTCTGTTAACATCACATTTCACCTTGAGCTTCATATTGGGTTCACTCGGCTTTGTTTTCTGTATAGCTCACACAGCATCTTATGATGATACTAGTCACGCGTTTACTGGACTGATTTGGAAAAAAATGAGGCTTTTTGATGCTGTAGAGTCTAAGTTATGTGTCCGGCTATCCTCATCATTTCACTCGATATGTTGTAAATGGTTAAATACCAAGACCGAGTTCCAAGTTCATGGTGGAACTGATGGGCAACAAAGTAAGTCTAAACATTGCCGCTACCAATAAAACTCGCCAAAGTGACAGTGAAACAACTTCACAACCGAGGACCATTCCGGCCATTTTTGTCAACGGATCCGTAGCTTAATGTGTCGTGCTTGCTTCGATACCAGTCACACAAGATGTCGTGAGACTGTTGTGTTACAGCAAACCATATTGCCGGAGCTAGGCCACTCAGATTGGAGAGCCGAAGAAAAAAGCAATCACAACAGCGCAACACGCGCTGGAGTCATGGATGTTGGCCTTACTGTTCTGAATATCGTATCTCAATATGTGCATGCTTGCATCTAAAGCGTTGAAAAAGCTTAAAATTAAAAGGCTTTATAGTTAACCTGGCAACCTCTGTAGTCGGTTCAGCTACAGTACACTCCAACCTATGGGGATGAGCACCCACTTGACCTTAAGTAAGAACCACGAAATGATGATTCGGCTTTGACACATTCCAAGTGAGAATTTTTCGCAGTCATCAACTCTGCTTGTATGATGCACGGTTTTTCCCAGTGTTCTATGCTAAGGAAGACGTTTACAGATTGAGGTTAATAAATTCTTCTGTGGAACATATTCAGCATACGCAGTCGTTTAATTCGCTACTTAGGGTGATCGACTTTTGGTTGGATGGATAGTATTAGCCACATGAACGAGTATATATATATATATATATATATATATAAATTAAGTTTTAGAAGAATCTGTTATTAAAATAACGGGGTCACGGAAGACTTTGTGGTCTTATATCCTGGATCTCTATGGACAGACAAACAACATAAATAAGTCTTTAATTTACCTACGTTTAAGGTTTTTGGAGCCATTTGATTTCTAAGAACAGGACAAAATAACTGCGGCCTTCTTTTAGTTGTGGTACTCCATTCATGGCGTGCAACGAATGTTGCGTGTGAGCCTGAGATGCTGCCAGTTTGCTCCATCCTCGACCGGAGCAGTCCGAATGATAGGGTTGGATTAGAGACATACATATTTCGGTCAGCATTTTCACCTTAAACGTTTGGTTACCTTGCACTTAGGAAACACACATAAATGGACTTGATCAGCAAGTGCTAAATCACTTGTATAAGCTGGCAGCAGTAATTATTCACAGCAGGTGCATAATAACAATGAATCAACTAGCATATTTTTCACTGTAGCCCTTCTTTTGTGGGGCACTGGGTTGTCGTTGGTGGGAAAAGCTACAGTGGATGACGTAAAAGAGTTTTTCAGGCTAAACTTGCCTATTTCTCTCTCTTCGGCTTAGTAGAGCCTGAGTACCTGACTTATTGATCAAGACGTTCTCCTGGATTACAATTAACCCCGGATGATCACACCTAGACTTAGCAGAATAGCTTTTAGTGCATATGTTCTGGTTTGCCCGTTGACCAGGGTGTATATATTTGGGAACACATCGCGGAGAATAATTAGGCCTACATAATGAAGTTTTTGATTCTAATCAAGTTAACCTGTATTCATGCTGTTTTCCCCGGCGAAGCGGGGATATACTAACACAACAGTTTGTACGTTATTTTTTCTCCTTAATTTCATTACAAAGTAATATGTGCCACATACTGATTTATCTGGACAAAAAGTTAGACCAAGACCAGTAGGTTCATTTTAAGATCCTTTCTGATTAGCAATTATTGTTACGACGGGGATGTTATTTTACGTGACGAAGTGATTGGTGTTGTGCTTCTTACCTCTGAAACATGTCACATCCAGCAAAATTCTGTACGAACTGATAGCCAGTGGCTCGCTTGCTTACCTAAGTAGGTTGGTAGTCAATGTGGTATCGGCGTTCGAAGTGACATTACTAGCTTGGGGCCAGTTGGAGCTGATCAGTACAGTGCATATATTTATATGCAGATTGTTCTCCAGGACTAGGACTCAATGAAGTAACCTCAACGCCTTTGGATTCTGCAAGCGACGTTACTCTAAGCCCACCGTCATAGAGCCACTGTTAACTTGTTTAATTCTTCTTGGTAACCACCAGAAAAAATCAAATGGAATTTCAGGCTTCCTTTGCTACCTACAGTAGATGTTGATTATCATTCTCAGTCATCCCATGCATGATAATTTACAAACATAAATATTCTGACTAAGGTTAAAGTAACTTCTTAGCCTGCACCATTTGTGTGTAAAAGTTCTGGCGCGGCTTGAAGATATTTCATGTCACACAGCTAGCTGTTTCGCTAAAGTATTTAAGTTGATATGCATGTGATTTGCGACCCTTGTTCCAAAAGGTGCCTTGAAAAGCAACATTCATACCACAAGAAGGGCTGATAGGGCAATACATACTTGCTCGCGCCAGGAGAAGATGCATAAACCAAATCGTCTAATACTAAGCTACTAGAAGAGTTAAATAATAGAGTTGCCACTCCGTTTCCTCAGGCAGTTTGCCACTTTACTCAGAGGGCAGGCAAAGCTGTATCCCTTTTCAACTGAATATGGTGTTTTTGAAAAAAGGACAAGAAAATTCGAACTCATTCGGACAGAACAAATTTACAATCCAGTCGTTAGTTCGGGGGATATGGAAAAATTCATGGCCCTCAACTTTTACATTTTTGTTGTTTTGCTGGACGGTTTTGTTTATCGGAACAGCGCCGTCCACTGACTGATGGTATGCTTATCTTTAGACAGAAGTCAACATGGTAGTAAAAAGAGAGATAAACACTGTAAGATGATGACTGAAAAAGCACGTCTGTTTTCCGATAATTGAGTAAATCAACAGCATAAATAGAATCAAATCAATCAAGCAGACGTAATTGACGCGAACGATGAGCATCAGATGCACCCTCCTTTTTCTAATTGCCTGTCTGATAGTCAAAGAACTGGACAAGATGTGCTAGCAAAGCGAGACCAACTTATGGAAAACTGAGTAGACGAGCGACATGAAATTTATTTTGCCTTATAAATGAGTTAGTAAGGCGGAAAAGCCACTAGGAACTCCGCTAGTTCTTGACATAACCGTGGGATATCAACTGGAATCAAGATGCGTGAGACATTTAAACGAAATTATTTGCGCTAATTTTTTGATGAAAATGAGTGATTTTGGGTTATTTGGCGAAAGCAGACTGAAAGAACAGCAAAAACTGACCCATCAAACGGTCATTAACCAAAACTGAACGGTGTCCACTGATGCATTTCGCGAACTGATAACTCCTGGTCGGCACATCGGAACATTCGTTTTTCAGCACAACCATTTTGTTGCAAAAGGCTCCTACATATGCCAGGATTGCGAGAAATCTAAGTAAAGGAATGACACTCGTCTGATGATGCAAAAGCTACATACATTGTCTTTTGACGCTAGCCTTTAATTTTGAGCGTAGCACTATTTTCCCCCCTTATACAAGCCTTTAGTCTGAGCTCCAATCGCCATAGGTTCCAGCTTGAGCTTTGTAATTAAAGCAGCTAGATTGATGCCCAACAGCACCCGAACAATGGGCTTGCAATAGGGATGATGCTGCGATAATTAAGAAGGCCTGTGCGGCATGTGGTGTCTCACTCCAGACTATTGTGCTGAAAATCAATATTAAATGGGTGGCATCATGCGGCGGCCTAATCCTCACATCTGGCTTCTGCGTTAGGTTGACCTGCCCAAAAATTTAGTTTTCCAGCCGGTTACTTTCTCAACCTCTTTGGAATTCGAGGAAAGTACACTAATTTCCACCTAATGCTGGATTCACGGTTGTTTCCAGTGGTGAAATGTCGAACAGCCTAAATGTATTCGGACCTATACCACAGTAAGAATAACAGGCAGTATTCGCAATGAGTTATAGTAGTTTGTGGGGATTTTAGAATTCTCGCTCATATAATTTTTAAACAATCCTCCAAAAGACTGATAATTGGGCTGAGGCGTCAGCATTTCCAGTTGTGAACGTCATGTGGCGCTTCGCTAAGTAGATGGAATTTTTGCTAATATTTGTGATGTCACAACGAATAACTGCGCACATATCATGTATGTACTAGGAAAAATGGATTCAACACTCATTCAAATGGTGCAAAATACTGGACAGGGAATAATCAGAGAATTACGATTAGAAGCATTGTCCCTAAGAATCGTTTCCATCTGCATAACTATTTGAAAGTTATCAATTCAGAGGGAATAAATTGTTTGTTACAATCTATTGGCGGACTCTAAAAAACTTGTCAATAAATCATCGCTTCAGAGGAGTTTGGAATACATTTGTAGGGTTTATCATTGAAGAAAGTTCAGATCTTGATTTTTGACTAGATTAGGTTTGTCAGTCAGCGAAATCTGCCAGTTGCAGGATAAATAGTGGTCATCTACTCTCAAACAAGACTGTATCGCATCCTCAGCCTGATCTAACTCTATATAGTTCTGGTGGTTTTTAAGACTACGATAGCAACTTTGAATCGTTGGGACTGTAGGAACTCTTCTCATTAACTTTTGGTCCTCTTTGAATGCTATTATCCAGACATCCTTGTCCTTTTCCTAACGTAGAAGTGCTGCTGAGATAGTTCATGACCAAGGCTTGGAAACGCCTGTACCTTACACAATTCTACAGACCGGGTTTAATGTTTTCATGATGTCTCAGAAATGTTTTCTGGCACTTAACGTTCTGGATATTTTGCACGTAGGATCTTCCGTCATCCGGAAAAAGCCACTTTTTGAATTTGTACTACAGGAAGTCGTTGGAAAATCTTATTCCAGGTTGAGTTTAAGACTCCAGATGCGTTGGACGTCGATAAAATTGCTGTGCATTACAAAATTACGTTGCAAAAGACTTTCAAAGCCGAAAAGCTTTCATGCTAGTGGTCCCTGGTTTCTTCCCTAAGTATACAGCGGCTGGATAATTTCTGCAGATTATGGACAGTTGTTATCCCAACCAAAAGACCTGGGATCAGCAGAGGAACATTCTTCTTATGTGAGAAAAGACCTATATATTATTAGATGGGTAAAAGCAACAAACGATTGCATAGTGGTCTTGGAGATAAGCACTGAACAGTATCCGCTAATCGACGAAGTACAGAAAAAAAACAAATTTTAAAACTTAGACAAAATCAGGTTTTCGGAAACACTGTAGTCTGCCACCAATGTAACGTCAGGATTTTTGCAGGAACTTTTTCTCCACAAATCTTCCCTAATAGGTCCATTTGAATTTTTATCCCAAGGCGCCCCTCCACAACAAACGCCTTACGAAGAATCTGAGTATACATTAACAAGCGTCAGCCAAAGTAAAATGTGCATTTCTATAAGTAATTTACAATTTTACGGTGCATTCACTGTAAAACTGATGCATATCAGAGTTGCTTTGGGTTCGCTTCTTACTTGTGGACCTTAAGTTTCCATTAGCTAGCATGAACAATATCGAGCGTTTCAAACAACGCCACCAACACCAATACTTCCCGAGTAAAATGGTACTTCATTTGTGGGGTTTTGCGGGATAGGTATTTTGTTCATATTCACACCATTCTCGTTTGAACAGTCGTTCTCCTACTCTGGCGTAATTATTCCGGTGCGTCCACACCAAAGGGAAGCACTGGACTCGAGTTTCGCTCTTACTAGAGCTCATCAGCAGTGCATATCCAAAGGCCGTGCCGGGATTTGAACCCCGGACGTCTGACGTGCGAGGAGAGCGTGTTACCACCAACGCACGTTGGACGCATCCGAATTTTCACGTCTGAACAGGCGAACATGTTCACACTTCAGCGATGTGATTGGTGTGCCCGACTCATCGATCGACGACTCAGTGACTGTCCTGGTTGTGACGATCGATTGACCCGCCAGTCAGGACTTCCCAGTCAGGTAGCGTACGTAGAGTATTCCGTTCTCATTAGTGATCAGCCATCCGAAGACGAAGTGAAGAATATATCAGAGGGTTGTGTATTCAAAGTTTACCAGCGGAAATATGCTTACATTGGCATTGGGCTACTCTACTTAAAGAATAGAAAGTAAATTGATTATTTAAATTTTGTTTCAAAAGTTAAAATTTTCCGCTTCCCTGCCTTACAGGGAGAATTTTACCCGCTCTGAAAGCTACAGTCCACCGGGAGCATATCGCGATCGAAAGGGTGTTGCGTGCTGAGACTGTCTTCACTGAATCATCGGAGAAAGTGCACCACAACACAATGAACGATGAATCTTTGATAACGACTCCTACTTCAGTTGGTGCTCTGGACACACTCTGGTATACATTAAGCTATTCTTTGCTGGGCAGCTTGCTACTAAGCCCTCTTCTTCTTCTTGTCCTCTATGGGTCACGTAGAATCCGACTTCACAGACGTAATAAGAAACGTAATACTGGAAATCAGGAGGAGGCGATTGCACTCAAAAATCGACGTGTACCGGATTCAAATGCTTCTGCTTTGAGCTCCGAGCAATTGATGCGAGAAGTGAATATGTTGCATCCAGCCACCAAGCCCTTTCTACCGAATTCATATAAACAAATTCATTTCAAAAAAGCATGTTTATCACCCGATCCATGTAAGTGGAACAATTCAAGTTGCTTGGTACATAATGACTTTAAAGGCAATGCGCAAAACGAAGGATTACACCTCATACCAGTACGTTGTCATTCAAGAGAGGGGGATTGTGAATCTTGTCAAAGTAACCAGTATGGGCACAGCCAGACGATGATTTGGAGGGATGACCATTATCTTGCTTCGTTGGATTCGCCGCAGACATCCATTTCTATCGCTTCAGGAAACACAAACCGCTCGACTAATTTAGGTGGGTTTATCTACACTATTGTTTTTCTTTATTCATTGTATAAAACAAGAAGCCATTTACGACGATTCTAACGAGGAAATGAATATAGCGTATGGGAACCTCACCTACAAATAGTTGTGGGCGTGTGTTATGGTTTGAAGTTCGCACCTGGAGGTGAGTTCCCTCTAGCTAAATTTGTTGTGTTTGTTATCATCAAAGTTGGATGTCCATCTGTCGGAGCGGTCAGTTTGACCCGTAGCGGAACAAATCTATGAGCTCGAGCAGTTCTCTCGTCTGTACACTAATTTGATCTTGAAAAGAGACTCAACTGACTCCAGCTTAATCTCTCCTTTACGATCATCCGCCTGAAGGAAATCCGGAGACGGCATCTATCTGATGTGCCCCAATAAGGTCGAAACCTTTCATGAGCCATCAAAGAATTTTCAGCAACCTTATGAGTAGTGTATTAGGTCTAGACGAAACTATGAGCTGTCTTGACACACGAATCTCATAAGTTGAGACCCAGTTACTGGAAGTCAGATTTTGGAAGGCAAATTTCAATTTCGTTTAAGCTGAAGAAAATTGAGTGTATGGCTGTAAATGTGTCCATAAGGCCCACAGGATGTGCAGCTTTCATGCTATCGTGCATATTAGTCGCCGGAATAAATAGAAAATCGCATCTATTTTGTGGGTTGAATGCCTGGGACTCACATACTTAGACCTCAGTCAAGTGAGGAGCTGTTCTCTTTGTAGTAATTATTTTAATACTAGGATCATTTCATATGGTTCTTGTGGGTCAAAACTATTTTGAGGGAGGAGTAATTGGAACGGGCTAATAGGCCACCTTACTTACAGTGTGCTCATTAAAATGTAAGGGCTGTGGAATAAAATGTCGAGTTTGTGTGACATTTTGCTTACGAAAGATGGTACACACGACTGGCTTCAAAAAACAACATAGATGCTCAGATTGGCGGCTGCAACAAAACTGTCGTTCTAGCCACTAAGTTAGCTCCAGCTTTATTCAGTATATTTGAATATATTCCACAGTTAAAGAAAAGATAAGAACAATCAAGAATACGACGAAGTAACTCGTTGTATAGGTTGAACTTTTGTGTTGGCAACAGTTAATTAACACAAATGTTACTGGGAGCAAGTAATCTTCTACAAGTAGATTTTCATTGGCAGTTGTTTCTTGCAGAGGAAATGAAATCACTTACGAGCCGTTTGGGTACTGTTGGTGAGATTTGCCTTTTTGAATAGGGTTCGCATGATCCTCCCTGCGAGCAGCATACGGCCACTAATCGATGTCAAAGGCGTTCTCGTTGTCAGTTTCCTTTCACCTTGCCTGAATAAATGTCTGGGGGTGTAGGTGTCTCCTAGTCTACCGCACGGTGGGGTAGCACCGATTCCCTTCTCCACCCAATTTTATTCTTTTCCTCACCATAAGGCTTTCAAATAAATTACGGTCTTGCGGCAGCGAAGTGAAAAACGCCGATGTTGTGCTACCGATTAGAATGATGATGATGATGATGATGACGTAAACATAGGTAAGGGGTAACTGATGCCATGTATCAGCATCTCCACTTAATAACTTTGCGCTGTGTCACATTTATTGATCGACCATAAGAAAACTAACGATAGACAGCCACAGTTCGGATTTGATAGGTTGACTATTTTGAAGTTGCCAAGTTGTGACTGTTTTATAACCAAGTAAGTTGAAAATCTTACATATTGGATACGACAGCCATGAAGCAAGATACTAATCGATTGCGTGATATGCTCGTGACTGCGAATTTCCCTAGCAGTTGTTGCGCCTTCTCCAGGAGGCAGCAACTGCCGGCGCAGCTGAGTCTGCTGGCAACTCACAGACTGACCACCCACCAACTCCGTTTTGGCCTTTCAATGGCTGCTAAAAGAACTCCCTAAATGGGACCACCCTTGTCACAGGAAGTGCGTGGCCTAAGCAGTGGGTCCTACGCAGTGTAACAAGCCCATCTATTGTGAGATTTCCTTATCCGAAAATGACTCCAGTCGGATACGCCATGTATTTGGTTAAGCAGAACAAAAGCAGGTTGCTTTGGTGCTACAATAAATCTACGTTCCATTTGCGAATGAAGCCGGACGTGAGCAGAAATTATGGATTCTGAATAAACTTCTATTGATCCGAAGTTTTGTTCCACGTGGGCAGTGGGCACATAATTCATATTTCTTGTGTCAGCTGATGACTTAAAGAATGCAGGATTTGGATGATCTGTATAACGAGAAAGAGTCTGATTTATTGGAACCCTGAAACGTTCAACCGACACTACTTGGTATGTGTTGGGAAAGTGTCTAGGCCTAGAACAGATATCTTTTTGGATTATGTAGCGTTGCAACACTGTAATTGTTCGCAAGCTTAAAACAGTGTCGAAGTCCTTTGGCATAAATAATCGTTCAAGTGTGTCAGACGGGATGGACATACGTAGATGCGGATATTTGTTTCAGAAACTGGGACTGATGTACCCAATATCCGTGGCATTATCCAAGCCAAACAGGCAGGAAATTACAGCACATTATCATCTTAGTTTAGCATGCTATGAGGCGGATGGAAAAGAAAGTACATTTGATTACCTTTAGAAACAAAAAGGGAGGTCGAAAACCAAAAAAAATAGGCAGGCTAACGGGATACCTAGCCAATCTTGCCCCACAAACTCTCCGCCTAGACAAAGAAATCCTGCATTTTATGGGAGAATGAGTCCAGAAGCATGTTTTTTTATGTCCCGAAGATTCATTCAGACTTCAACATGAGTGACTGAGTGCAACTGTTGGATTGCTAAGCCATTTTAACTGCGCACACTTAGATGTTTATTTCGACAGACATCAAACAGCTGAACACTACCTGTGTCTCTAGTAACAGTAGCTGGCCAGGTGGGATGTTTCGAAGCTCACAATTCGCTAGCTTAACGGCATTAAACCACACTGATGGTTGAACTATTCCGCATTAACTTGTTACTTTATGTTTCATCT
Organism: Opisthorchis felineus; assembly: GCA_004794785.1. NCBI lineage: Eukaryota > Metazoa > Platyhelminthes > Trematoda > Opisthorchiida > Opisthorchiidae > Opisthorchis > Opisthorchis felineus. Next base: position 115,395 of record SJOL01004449.1, on the reverse strand, counting down.
TTACCTTTATGTTTTATTTGTTTTAGTTCTATTGGATAAACCAGATCATGCGTGTACTCCGAAGTGAGTTTTAATTCCAAACCTCTAGAGATTTATATGGTGTTGCCTTGGTCATTGCAGGTGAGGTGCCTTAAATCAAAGTAGGCAATATCGTAAACTCCGAGTTGAGCAGTTCGAAGTAATAATAAAGTACAGCGAATCACCAAGTGTGACGCAACGTCTTCTTTCAACTAAATTAATTGTTGGTGTCACTGAAACTTTTGCCAACTGGCCTCAGGCACACTAGCTTGTCACAGTTTATCTTCCTGAAGGCCATAGTTTGTTGTTGTTGCCGGATGTTTGACCACATTAATACATATTTATGCTAAATCAGTAAATTAAAAATTACATCAATTTTTAAACGAAGAAATCTTCCTAATGGCTGAGAAGGATGAGCATTTTTTCGTGATGGGGTGGAGTCGACTTCCAAACAAACGAGGAAGTGGATTTCCTTAGCTTGTGGGCTATGTATTTCGGCAGGTGACCGCCAACTATGCAGCTTTTGACACGTGCCGAAAAACATGTTCACATCAAACGCTGAGGAACTGACTTTCCTTATAATCATGACAGGGTGGCTGCGCTAACAAATGAGGCAGATCTTGCAAGCATGTTTGCATAGCAAACAGAGTCGTCTAACGTGACTAACTGTGAACTAATAGGGGAAAATGCTGCTTTTTAAAAAAAAACAAAGCACATATCTTTACTCGTTATCCTTCTTAAGCCCATTCATAGACGAAAAGTAATTGCGAATTGGTTTAATTTAGGGTAATCAGCATTGGCCGTTATACCTTATCCGCGTTTACCACAGGTCACAAAGTGCAATCACCTGGTACACGAATATTATTTGATAAACTACCGGGGCTTCTCGTGTCTTTATGCCTCACTGGGTAAATTATAAAGCTATGCCGAAAATGGACTGTGCTTGTGTGTGAACAAACTGTGTTTAAAGTGTGGAGCAGCTGATGCACTTTAGGACAGAGGAATAGCAGTTTACTTGTGAACTGAATTTTCAGATGTTACAGAGGCTAAATTGCTCAGTAAGAGTGGCACGTTACTACTGAATATGCTCTCGTTGTAGACTGAGGATTTTGTAGACGTATTGTATTTGGATTGCTCATATGGCTGTTTCCTGCAGTAGAGGAATTCCGCCTCGTTATTCAATTAGTTTGTTCATTCATTTGTTGCTAGTCTGGTATCAACTGGCAAATGTGTGAGGAAATGTCTAGGTATCATTAAGACAAACAGTATTTTGCGGAGAAGAATACACTGCGGCCTGTTTTCAGACGCAGCAATGTATCAACAGCGAGACAATCAAGGGTCTACCACAAATGTGGTCAAACTGCTAAATCATCGATGCCGACGGTGTTCTGCGGAGACAGTTAGAAAAAGCTTATGCGGAAGTAAACTTCATGTGACTTAATATGATGTCGTTTTTTGAGCTGTTGACTAACACAGACTTCTGGTTCCCCATGGGCCTTGGTAGCAATAAAGTACAGACCCGCTTCTGCTAACAAATTCTCGAATCGTATACGCGAGTGGAAGCTGGCACTGCTCTGGATATTTTCCCTTTTTATATGCTTGAGTGTGCAGTTTAACATCCATATCAAAATAGGAGTAACCCTTTCCGACCCGACATAAGGCCACTACTGCCCCAGATTTACACTACTACATTCCTTTCTTCCCAGTTTTCATCACCATTCCAATATGCTGCACCTCATCACCTATACCGTCCCTCGTGTTCTTTGATCAGTACATTCATCTGAACACGAAAACGAACTGGCAGTCTGTGGTAAGAAGCTGTTGTTCTTAAGATGTCACAAAATCACTAGCTGACTGCTGAACCAGTCGTGTTAAATGACTGTGAAGGTTAGTCATCAAGCTACAAACAGACAGATAACATGACGTATCACTTAGAACAAAATGTCTGACAAATAATCTCACTAAAAAACGCAAAAACACTTGTATATTGTATTTATGAAAGGTTAATCAAGACACTCACTTGGTGCCGGGTTCCAGATGGCATCAGGCAAATACTAAACGGAATAATTTGTACTGTCCAACAATGCTTAAATTTAAATTTTTGTAGCTGAATGACAAACTCCACCCAGATAGTTTTAAGCCACATGGTTCGAATCCATGACCCATTGTAACGGTATCAGAAAAAAGTATTTTGCAATTAATCAGATGATTTTTGGTTTTAAGTAAGTCTTCATTCTGCAGATCAACCCCTGCTGCGAATCCAACAACTATGACTATTTCATCGTGGCAAGGAATCATCAGGCTGGACTATACAATAATGCGTATCAACTTCCTGAACTGTTTTGTTGTCGGGTTACTAAAAGACCAAATTTCCAATTAAGATGCCGCAGCTGGCTATCTTTTCGCCAAATTATTGCCGACTATTGACCGAAGGTGCCTTCCAATTTTTAGGCGGCAAACCTCATATGCATGTTTGACAACCCCATTATTAGCTCAGCTGATGCAAGCTGAAGTTCAAGCATGCCTCTTCCAGGGAGTCTAGAGCAAACCAAAGCTGTTCCTTAGCTAGCGGTGAATTCTGCCAACAATCCCAGATGCGGATTGCGCAAAGACTTATGGAAGTCTTTTTAGAAGCCCAAATAAACTCTAAACAGCTATATGTGCTACTTACTAGCTTGAAAACTTAAAAAAAGCAAGCAATCTTTTGTGTCACACAAGAAGTACAGTTGACGTTTATCTTTGCTCACTCTCGGCCGGAAATGAGTAGCTTTTTAAGACCTAATTATAAGACCACTTGAGATCAAATCTATTCACCAATGGCACATATTCTTTGACAAGTATCTGGTCAGGTCAATTTATTCGTAGTCAGTTTATAGGAGACAGTTAATGATTTTCAGTTTCTTGTTTGTTACTGAAAGAATCCGTGATTTGTTGAGCCTGGAGCGTGAGGTTTATCTTCAGCGGCAATTTTCCGGTTTGGCTCTGGTTCTGTGAATTTTTCTTCTAATGGCATGTTTTTGCATGGCTGTGCTGAAGAGTGGGAGCTTCGCACGAACTGTTTGTCATTGCTTGCATTACCTGCCAAAAGGTTGACATTTGTGTTATGACGACTTGAATGATTGAGACTGGACATGTGATTGCAGTGAATAATGCGGCAAAACAACAACAATCACCCTTGGGTTTTATAGGAACATACTGTAAAAATTGTTTTGTCCCCATTTTGGTGCCCTCCGATTAAAAGGGAGCAAAACTGAAGCAAACATTTTGTGCAATGCCTCTGCATTATTTGTTTTGTTTGGTAGGTTTCATCAATATTCAGTTATGGGCAACTGTCATGATAGGTTTGTGAGGAAAATATGTATGCAGAAAGCCATATTACACCACTACCATCTCCTTCCCGAACAAGAGTAACGTAATGAGTGTGACATATGTACGCACCATCAGTATGTCCCCCTAACTGGTACTACGATTGGGGCTAAACTAAGAAACATATTCATCACCTGATCAAACAAAATAAACACTCTCAGGAAACGATTCCAATTTCCACAACTACTTATACTTGTATACCAGAGCTACTAATTAGCTGTATATATATATATATATATATATATATATATATATATATATATATATATATATATATATTAAAATAGGTAATCGTTCGGCTGTAACGCCCTTCCAGGGCACAGCTACCTTGCAGATGGAGGGTAGCTCTAGTACCAAGATGCTGACACAAGTAGTGGTCCGAGCAAGGGGCTGTTTGGTTAGCAGTTTTGCTGTGTAATCTCTGAATTATCTCAGTCTAAATCGTTTATAGGCCCTGGGAAAAAGCTGAAAGAGGGTAATCCAATATAAGCTGGTGTGAGGGTGAAACAGGACGGCATTTGCTGGAGTGCCACCAATGTTGAGCACTACAGTTACTCAAATTCGTGGGCACGATCGGTACTAACTTTCTGGATGACTTGTCAGATACTGCAAACAAGGTTACCATACGAAGTAATTACAAATAAGGTGGCTCCACTTTGGTTCTTTACGATAGCATATGTTGCCAAGTCACACTTTTCTAGCTACTTGCAGAAATCCTCAGAATTCGCTTACCCTTGTCGCATTGTCCCTCTGCTTTATGTCTGCATGGGAATTCCTATTATTTAGTTGTCTAATATGAGTGTTCATGTCCAAGATGCTAGTTCCCTGTAGGGACTACGTATTGCCGCGAAACCAAAGATACAGTTACTCTCGCAACATTTACCTGATGTGTTGATTTTGAATTTCCTATATGACATCTATGGGTGATCTATCATTTTCATTTACAGAACGTTGCGTCAGGACATTCATTCCTTCCAGTCAGACGGTACTGTTTCCAAAAGAACAGATGAATCGTCAGAGGTAGATTATAAATCCAGACTTGTCAGTGATTCAAGCAAAGCCTCAGCCTTGCTAGACCTAATTGTTACACCCTCAGCATCTTGGATGGAGTGCGGCTATGGATCCACAATGCCAATGGCGTCCCCACACCTCATTAAATCACTTTCGACACCACCAGGTGCTGCAGTTATGATACTACCACTGTACACAGACGACTCTTCAAAACCTTTAGAATTGAGCGTACTGCCATGTGAAACCTATCCTCTGTCCATTGTGACTCCCGTCGCTCCGTCGAAAGAAGCCACTAACTTATACTAGACCTACTACTTTGTAGCCAAAACTGAACTCTCAGATGACCAGCCAGGGTAAACACACCGTTTTTGAACTATTCTGCACTTTTCAATCATACCCCAAAAAACGAGTATCGTAACTAATATTTTGATACAAGTGAATGATATTTTAAAAAAACTCTTTTCTTTTTCATTTGTACCTGGGTGAGTCGCCATACAGGAAAAATAGTGCAGTAGTTTCAGCTAGTATTGAGTGGGAGATTACAGCTACTGTGCGGTTCACCGCGCATATTGTCGCATCCACCACTATATAAGACCCGTTCTGTAAACCTATGAGGTTTGAAATTTAGAGTAACAGCCGAACAATGTCTGGGCAAGAGAAATGAAACGTTCATGTCCTGCAGCTGATAAAACTTTCAACAAATGAATTTAGTGCATAAATTGTGCATGAATCCATGTGCAAGTCATGGATTTGGTATTTAACCATAGTGTAAAAATAAAAAATAACAATCGTCCAGCTGCAGCACCCTTTCGGTGCATAGCTGCTGTGCTACCCGACACAAGCACAAAGGCTCTGATACTGCCAGGTTCCTCGATTCTAAGCAAGAGCATTCGAGAAGCAGAGTAGGAATTCTAATGGCACTCCATCCGATCAGTAGGTTCGCACCTTTATAATTGAGCTTTCTTGTTATTAAGTTGCGAAAATACTCATATGAAACCTTACCACCGCAGAAACACTTTTAATATGACGCAAGATTCCACACCGTATCCTCCACAGATTACACCAACTCGTCTGTAGCTTTCACTGAATAGATGGGGACATATCAAAATGAGTTTGGACACTTGCTTGGCAGGCACGATTGTTGATTACGTGCAAAACTTGCTGAATCGCAATCGTTGGATTAAACCATTTTTCTCAATCCTGACTATCATATTTGTGTTCAATAGCACAATCAGTATTTAGTTTTCCTTAATTTGCTGGGATAGTCTGCTTCCAGTGATGTCGAAAATGCACTCTAATGTTTGAAAGCCCAGTTGGAAAAGTCTTGATTAAACTAAAGAGAGATCCCGCTTCCACTAATTGTGAATGCATTCACCGACTGCTGCATCAGTGACCGAATTATCTACCTTGATGCTTGATATCTAGCAAGTCATTCGTCTACCGAAAGCGCTGTCATTGTAGCAAGTGAACCTTTTCTAACCATGGATGGTAGTAGTCTTGTTGATAATATAAAATTTTTAATTTTTACTCTGAAGACGCTGAATGCAGCACGAAAAAGCCTGGGCACTCTCGGATCTGTGCCTGTTTTAGATACACGTTTCACTTTTTGTATTCCCAAAAATGAATAGAAGCCACCTTGTCATGAGAAGGCTTTCCCTCCACAAGCTGTCGATGGATAGAGAGGCGGATATAAATCAAAAGTGATAACAAAACATGAGTTCTGGAGGTAAGGAGGTCTTGGAGGTAACAGGGTTGCATTTTTGCATAGGGTGAGGGGCGCGAAATGCAGCAGATGCTATTGACAGAATGTTGATCACAACACAAAATAGATGGAGGTAATCAGGCTGAGTGACAGTCCTTCAGTGACTTCAAACAGGATTAAGATAGTGAAATCCCCATTAGTTTGGAGGGAGCACTTTGTGTTGGACGTGCGATATTTGATTAAAAGTTTTTAAACGGATGTTCCTTAGGATGACATCTCGTCATCTTGGTATCCCAGAATTTGAGTTCGCTTGAGCAAAGTGGTAGTGCAAAACGCGCACATTTGTGCGCATAGTTCACGGCTGATGATTCTGCAGATTTTGATGACAAAATTCGAACAGGAAGATTTTCCCGAAGTTTCGTATCCCCGCTTTCACAATAAAACATTATATTACATTACACTACTTACCAGGCTGATGATATGCCAATGTTAAATACAATGAAATCAGTTCTACCACAGTTGTGCTATTAAAAATACGCAGCCATCTAATTTTTCATTAGTCATCACGTTTGACTTTTGTTATATACATCCACTGAGAAAGAATGCATCTGCTGGGAGCGTTGTTTTTCAGGTAACATTTGTTTCAACGGTTGGAATTCAAAAGATGTTGAATTTGCTCGTTCCCTCCCTTCTTTTTTCATTACCAGCGAGTTTGCGTTAAAGGTTGTTTCACTCAAGACTCAAGGGCACATATTTTCATATATAGACAACAGGTATACAAAAATGAGGAGGTAAAAATAACAAGAGGAAAAATGAAGAAACATTTAGGGATAAAAACGCTTTATTCCTGAGAACAGGTACAATTGTCCCAAAAATTGGTCTCTATAACATACCTCTGTAGTCAGCAGTCATGCAAGGTGTGAATCCCTATGCAGATATTCTTGTGCGAAATTGTTTCTCACGGTGCGTTTTGGGAGGCACTTGATTAACTCTTAATTGTACGGGTTAGAATTGTTATCAAGAACTGTCTTAAGAAAATTCGTACATTCATTCACATGTCCCAGAATAAGCTGACGAGAGCCAAATGCACCTTTTGTCAGCAATGCAATTTTTTGCAAGCGGTCATTTGGAACCAGAGGGTGAAAATAAAATGACCGAAAATGTGTTTGCAGACATCCATCGAATGATTGGAAGGACAGTCATTATATGAGACAACTTGATCTGTTGAGTTTAAGGAAGACTTCGTCATCATGCCAATGCTATGTCAACGCAGAGTTGAGTATTGTTCCGGGATAGTAATGCATATAACCTGCGGTTTTGGATAATCGCTGATAGCATTCAAAGAAACTGCAGATGGAATCCATCAAAATGTGTACCTTGTCTCAACCTCTGCATTCAGATGGATTTAGCTGTAATAAAATACTGTGTGTCAACTGAGGTGTTCGGTAGCACTCAGTTTCGATGGTTCATCCAAATGGGTTGACGTCCGATAATTTGGAATTTGATTTACCAAAGGCAACATCATCTGTATTTATCGTAAAACTTCACTGTTTGTCAATTTCCGAAGAAGCCGTATAAAAACTAGATGGAAACCGTGAGAAAGCAGCTCCCCTGGGAGTGCCATAATTGTTTGGTAGTGTTCATTCTTTCAGTCCGTGTTGATCGCCAAGTTAGTTGTGTAAGAGTAACAGAGAGCACCAGTCGATATCCGTTGAAGAAAGTATATGCAGCAGGAGACTTTGCAAAACTGAATAATTGTTCTTCTTACTCAATCTTCCTACATCAACTGCGAATTTATTCAACGTTATTAACAGCAATTCGATGTATCAACTTTTGGCTATTGATATTATTCTGCTGGAATTTTGGCCGTCTTTTGGTTTTGAGGCTCCCGATACGAAACTCTGAATTACACGTAGGTTTGACGATACCGAAAATCAAAAAGAAGAATTGGGTTTAAAAGTCCACGGTATTATTTACACAAAAGTGAGAAATTGCCTAAGTTCTCGGTGTCAGCATATGCGCAAGCCTGTCACTGACTTGCCCAGTTCAGTGTCAAGATCCGCACACCAGACAACTGCGAGCGGAATGTTGGCTTGGGAGTGTAGGTTGCCAGTTTCGGGGCCAGTCTCGTGATTCTGATTGGCGATGCGATCATACTGAAATCACAACAGAACAAGTCAGCTGACGGTGCACGAAAACACATGGGTAAGTAGGTCAGCTGCGCACATTCACGCATAAACACGCATGCTAACCTACCAGTGTCGGACTGGGCGGACTTTGTGGCAGGGTGAATGGCGGGGCACGGATAAGCAAAACAAGTAGAGTTCCGAAGTACACGGGTAAGGTAAGCAAATGAATGGAGGAATTTTCGTGATATCAAGTTAGCTCCGATATTTGGCTTCTCAACTTATTTGCAACAGATATTTCCTCCCTACTAGGTTTATACTATACCTTATTGTTGTCCACGGTGAGATGTACAGGGTTTAATATTTCTCTCAGTGTTGCTGATTCTTGAATATGTGTAAAGGCTGAGTGGATGCCACCCGGTAGCTCTGACTTACAGTCTCCGTAAGGTCGTCTAAACGTTAATCTGCGATCGTATTCAGTTGGCCACTCAGATCAATTGTCTTGCAGACGTTTACGAGAAAAACTGTAGCAAATAACCCCGAAGAAGTAATTTCACCCCGTTAAAACCAGTCGCTGTTGGTTTTTTAAGTCAGCTTTTGGCATACCATCCGTTATTAGCGACCAGAGCAGCTAGCTTCACCCATAAGCTACAAACAAACGGATTGCACTACGGCAACAGACAGAACTTAATTCTATTTACTTTGCTGGAAGTGCACCAGAAAATGCCTTTTTTATGTTGGGACGTTTCATACAAACATGTCCGACTTCGTACTACCACGGAGTGGCTCAAAATCCTGATCAAAATAATTTCAGGAGTTTAAGACCTACTCTGAAATGAGCTTCCATGTGGTACAAATTCTTCACTTCACTCAGGCCACGAAATGAAGGGACATATAATTATACCGGTGGACACACTATTTCAATTAAACGAAAATCTATAAATAAATAACTGTCCCGTTTAAGAAACTGAGCGCCGCAGCAACTAGTTTGTCATACAAAATCCAGTAGACTTTGACACAACGGACATCCACAAACTTGGCAAACTGACCTATCTTACATTGTCTGTAACTTTGCCCATATGATGATTAGATTGGGAAAATGAGGAGCAGTACTGAATGACGCACTGGAATAGTGATATACTAAACATAATCCATTGTATTACATTTGTTGCCTGACGAAAACGACTGCGTATCGTCCGTATATTCACTCTTCATAGAAATGCTCATTCCAGGTTCGATGGAACAATTTAGTATACGACAATTAGAATATGACCATTTTGCGGGACAACTCACCCACGGATTTGGGGCAATCCGGAACAGGCGTTACGAGGGCTTATCAGGATAGGTGGTATAAAGTTCAACCAAGTGTACTTTATGATAAGGGTGAGACCCCAGTCACAAATAAAGTGCAAATTATTATGGGCAGTTAAGTGAATCCATCTACATTGGATACATAGCGTGCATTTTTTGAAAGCATAAAGGTGTCATTTACTTCTGCCAGAAATGGAATGCCGTTCTTTTACATTTTGTTGAGATCATTCCCACTAAGAGGCACTCTGCTGTAACAATAAACCATAAGCCCGATTGTGTTTCCTCCACCCAAATAAGTCGGTATATAAAACTTTCGGCCTACTCAAAGGAACGAATGTGGCGAACCCTACCAGTTTTGCGTGTACTACAAAGATCAAAACTTTTATTTACAACCTCAAAGATGAGTCTGTATTTACGAGTGTTACGAAATACCAACCCATACTTGACTAAGAAGGATGTATTATTCAGTGGGTCGTCAATACGATGTATGCTTGTGTATCATCAGAAGAACGGCTAACCACGGGCCTGGTGGAGGGCTGAAGCATGTATACCCGGTGTATTCACTGGGTTTCATAGGTCGACGTGGGTGAACACAAAGTTCTTACTAACACATTGACAGCGAGATACGTTCACTCGATCAGGAGAGTAGTTCCAAGGAATCCAAAGTGAAATTGATCAACAACCATTAACTTACAGCTTTTGATTGTTTGCTAATGGTTGCGGAATCCATTCCTCCCCGTGGAATGTTAATACATGAATATAGCAAACGGAGATGAAACTGCTTTGCTTATTTTATGACAGTTTTTACTGAGTCCTTTGAGGATGTTTCTCCAGGTTTCATGACTATTCATGACCGGTTGATAAAACCGGTCGTCGTGGGAAACGACTATTCACACAATACTTACTTAGTATAGTACTTAGTATACTATCTCTAGATCTCTCCCAGCCACACAGGAGAGTAGGACCTTTATCCGGGGTGGTTGAAAAGACCCTCAGATTCATATAAGAACCAAATGAAACCCTAACGTAATATGTGTTGACTTTTTGCACTGCACAAAATAAATAATGCATTATATATTAAACTATTTTTTCTATTTGTTCTTGTTTGGAATATGCTTCTCACATAATGGGTAACAGACATAAGATGTACAATCGCGTTAAATTAAGTGGATACCCTGCGACATATTTCGCGGTCCCAACTACGGACTTTTATTACTTTTTTTTTAGTCCCGTCACGAAAAGACTGGAGCTTACCGGGGTGTGACGGTGGTGTAACCTCCGCGACCCATTTAGGTATACTGGGAGTATCCGTGCGACAATCTTATAGTCTCTCACACCAGGTTGGTTAATAGTTAGAGGTCTAAGCAACACAGTGTGCTGGCCCTCCAGGTTGAGGGTTAGAACACGTGCGGCTTCTTGTTCTGTAAAAGATGAAGTGCAATTGCATTTCCTGCCAAACACCGCTGCCTTGCGGTTAGGCTTTTGAGCCAAAGCTTTGGTTGAGGAACCCACTCGTCCTCCCATCTACGTCTGGACGCCCCGGCAGTATCCTAGCTCATATACAACCAGGAATTGCATACATACAACTAAACGCATGCCTTATCGGTCGCCGCTTAATGCCATCAGCCGGGTCGCCCTACTTACTGCATACGGCAGGGAGGATAAGCGAAAACAGGCTACTGCTCCCGCCTCCCATTTTTGCTTTCACACACATTTTCTTTCCCTCTCCCCACCCTGTCAATAACTCTTACGGCAGCCAAGCATCAGTGTTGAACACTGATGTCATGCCGTCGATGATAATCATGATGATGGTTGCTGGTCGGTTCGCCGAGCTTAACAGTTTTATCGTCAATCGAAATGACATCATCAGTGCGGGGTTGACTGGATATATTTCTCCTCTTCTGCCTGTGCTTACATAGTTCCAGACGGCATGTAATAACCCTAAATTGACTGGTTCCTCCCCAGTAGCTTTCGAGTAGTTTGGTTGGTCAACTTGGAGTCTCGGTTGGGTTGTAAGCTCATTTCCTCGTATCGGGCAGGTACACTGGGCGCTTTCAGTTCGACAGTTTTGTTCTTACATGGTGATTGGGCTATTTTCTTCTTGCTATGCGGTCTAATTTCGTACCACTTGATTGGGTGATTGGATAACCTGTTTATATTTTACATAATACATAATTATCTACCCGGTAAACTATTTCCTTCACTCGTTCCCGTTTGGAATCTCCTCACATAATTGATAATAAACACTACGTTCGTTACCTTCCAACTCGTCTGCGGAATCTCGTTAAATTAATTAGGTTCCCTGCAAATTTTCCCGCGGTCCCAAAGTCGGTCTTTGGTTGCTTTTAATTCAGGGTTTCACCTTCACTTTGACCGGTTGATTGGCAGTCCCCAGTTTTATCATTATGTAGAAAGATGCTTTTGTGAAACAGCGTTAACATATTGCTACATGGGTACTCCCTATTCAAGCACAATTTGTCACGTATTCCGAAATGGAGAGTCTAGTTTTGAAACTGGTTGAACCCAGCCTGGACGGTCGGAATGACGGGCTGTCACATCATCACAGGCGTAAGTAATTTGCATTTATCTTTTTAAATGAAGTTAGTATATTAAGATTGAGCATAATCACTCAGGATTCGGCTGCGGTAAATTTTTACAGAAAAGTTAAACTGGTGCGGCAGTCGGGGGCATAAGACGCTGCTCTACGTCTAAACTGAGACTTGATGGTTCAAAGACTGAGACCAACATAAGAAGGGTCTTACGAAACAGTAAGTAAAAGGTTCTGCATATTTATTCATACTTGACGATACTGCGATCTCTATATTAATAACCGTCAGCGTTTCATTTCACTGCAGCCTACACGAATGAATGAAACTTCATGTCGCCTACTGAAGGCGGAACCAACTAATTTAACATGGGGTATTCCTCCAGTGATTTAAGCTATGTGGCCGCATTACAGGCCACATGACTGAACTTTCGTCGAGTGGTTGAGCTCACAATATTTGTGAGTAATCATAGCGTTGATCAGCAAAATAAATTAACGGCCCTTAAAATTAAACTCTGGTTTATATCACGCTTTGTTGTATTAGACAAAGTTCACAAGACCACTTCTTTCTCAGTTAATTCCAGTTGTCAAGTCCATTAGACAGTTTCAGGGTGTGTATACTGAGGGTAACCAGCAGAGGCAGATTCTGATTTGTACATTGAGCCTTACAATAGCCAAAAATGAAGAGTATTGAAGGAGACAAATATAAAAGTCTTCACTCCTTGCTCCTATTGCCAAATTATTTCCATGGGTATCAAAGGTGACAGATTTCAGAATTTTGATTTAACTCAGTTAATCAAGTAATTAATGGATGACCGAACGAGTGAAGGAACAACCGATCAATGATTTATTGGATGCAGGAATAAATAAATGCCGATTATATTAATCGTGTGTGAAAAGGTCACGTGGGCTTTGCTACTCTTTTTTAAGGGCGACACGTGATCGACTAAGATTAGTTGAGTTAGACTGACCTGTCAACCATGGGATTGCAAGTTGCAAAATCGCGGTACTCCAAATGGCTTTTAATGGTACCGTCACACCTACTTCTGCAACATCACTCCACTTAACGTCGACTACAACGAGATTTTATAATCAGCTGAGCGATATTTTCCTACACAGGGGAGCAAGCGGAAGAATAAATTTCTCGGGTGCATTCAGCACTTTGTCATCGAAGATTCCGACTGTCTCGTTGGTCTTAAATTGCATGGTGCAACATAAACCGGTAGTTTATCCACCACAGCCGCTTTAGCATCAAAGGTTTGCCCACCTCTCCCACTGCATTCTCACTCAAGTGGAAACAGACGGGTCGCTAGACGCAGTGCTAACCATAATCCAGACAGCAGTTTTGTCACGTTTTCTCTTGATAATCTGGATCCAGACTTAACTTTAGCCAACCGTAACAAAGGCCGAACTGAAACTGGTAAAAGATCTTATCAGTGTGTAGGCAGTATCTTGACCGCCTTCTCACAACAAGAAGTGCATAAGTTATGAACGGTCTTTTAAAAGGCACCGCTGTCGAATGTGACTATGTAAACGAGCGTGGAAAAACAACCCGTCCAAATGGAGACGAGCAGCCTCGTCCTAGACGGAAGTTTTCGAGTCTTTTTGAATTCCAGTCCAACCAGGCATTTGTATCCTCGTCCAACTTCAGTCGCGGGGCTGATTTATGCGAACTGGTTCTCATGTGACCTGGTTCTACAAAGGTCATCTAGGAAACAACTCTGTAATCTTCAACCAGGTCAAAAGCGAAACGTTGCCCAGCAATAAATCTACCGATTGTTACCAAACTTTCCGAAAACTCTGTAATCTTTTCGTTTGCTGCCAACAAAAGTCTGCAGTTCCGTTTGGTAGGTCCTTAACTAATGACTGTGAAAAGGTTCGAAACTTGGAAAGTTGCTCAAACTATTAGCCGATGGGTCAACGATTCAAGACTTCTTGGAATTTTGTGAGTTGCGCACTGTTGATGATTTCCAATAAGGATGAGGCAGCTGTGTGGTACTTTTCGGCTTCTCAGCATAGAGTAACCTCACTTACAGGACGAAGTCCCCATTAAAAGTTTCAGACTCTCCTCCCACTACCAACGATATGCTCGCCCCCCATATCAGAGATCCCGAGCTCAACGTCAGCCCGTCCAAGTTAACGTACTGTCGATGAGGTCTACTGAGACTAAAACTCGAGTCCAGTGCTTTCTCGCTTTCATGTGGCCTAATCAGAATAATAGCGCCACGACAAGATGGCTGTTTAAACGAGAGCGTGGTGGACTGAGATTGTACATATCCAACAACCAACTACAAGTAAAATGGCGAAGAATGTGTGCTTTCCTCGAATGCCTTAGATGGGGTGCAAGGATTATCACCCATTTTATGTAAGATAACGTCTGTTCGTCAGAGACAGAATCTCCTTGTCAAGTAGCGGGTGGTTTAATAACCTGGCAGATTGAGTCCATCAGTGCTTATCGGCATACAACCATGCTAAAAGTAAGTGATGTTTCGGTCACATTTATGCTGGTCAAACCAACGGTTTTCCTGAAACATCAACCTAGGTAGCTCGACAATGTTGACACGGACATCATTCTGGTTCCCTTGTTTCTCCCACCGTTGAACAACGTAATCTTTTACTCAAGAAACATTTCTCATTGTAGCACAACAACTGAGTCGTTCTGACACAGGGTGTACAATTGTCGTGCTCCTAGATACGTGTAGATTATTCGTTGATGAAACTAGGAAGCACTGGAAGCAGGACAAGGAGTCCTGACTTCCAGACGTGTCTCATTAAGGCCCATTTAAGGGTAAATAATTTTCCTTCTTTTCTCCTTACTGAGTGATTTCCGGAACGATTAATTTCGTTCTGCCTTGCCTGAATACGTCATCATCATTCACAGAGCAGGTAATGCACATCAACTTTCAAGCGTCACACAACCATGAGGATTGAAAGACTTAGTAATGAGTGGTGTGAAAAGTCGAAGGTAAAGACTGTGTTCTTAGGCACAAACATTAAGAACAAGATGCCTAAACCCTTAAACAGTGTTGAAATAATCATGCTGTAGTGAGGCATCATTATCGGGGCTGTTTGAGCGTCCCTACGAGTTTGATTTGTCAGACCAAGTCCAGCACGCACCGACAGAAAAAACTTTAGCTGTGAAGTCTGCCTAGGAAGTGGCAGCATCCGTACCAGTGTGATCGGTCACACGCAGTGTCATGAAAGGTTTCCAGTCACACACAAGAAGGACAATATGGACCCCGGCCAGGATCCAGAAGCACTCATTTAACCTCCAGTCGCCTCGGATGAAGGTTGCCATAGCGTGTATTGTCCACAAAAATCTTCTCACCAACGATAATCTGGAAGGGAGAACAACATTCTCTTTGGTAGACACTGGTTTCGAAGGTTCCAAAAATATTAACCTAACAGGTTGTAGCTGGTTGCGGGATATGTAGAATGCAAACTCACATTACGCTCGTTTGAACAGTTTTCCTCCTTTTCAGACATTTGACACGGGTGGTAAGCATGTTATCAGTTCTCCATCAGTGCACACCGGACTCACCTGAGTTAACACGTCTGAACAGGCGCACGCATTCATGCTTCAGCGATCAGGTGCCCCGAACGATGATCCAGTTAATGTCCTGGTTGTGTCGATCGATTGATCCGTCTGTCAAGACTTCCCAGTCAGGTAGTGACGTGGAGACTTCAAACTTACATGAGTACGCGAGAAACAACAAGCTCTTGCTGTGCTGTGGAAACACGACAGACAAAACTCCTGATGAGCCTCAGGATGTCGTGTGAGAGGGGCCAAATTTCGCAACCGTAAGGAAAGACCACTATCACAGTTGCTTTATAAACAAGATTCTTTTCGTCTCAAAGAAATTCGTTTATGACATTATAAATAATACCCGCTTCCGGGCATTATTTGCGCCCATGCACATGTTGATTTCATCTGTTAAATTTCCGTCTCTACTTATACAGCTGCAAATCTATTATGAACAGATCAACAAACTAAGAATCCTCATTGGAAGCTTTTAGCCTGGCCCACGGGAATTAGAAATTCTGGAACAAGACTAAGCCTTAAAGCAGAAAAAGCATGTCGGTACCTGATACCATCTCAAAAAAGTTAAGGGTCGGTCGTGAGAAAAAATATTAAGAAACCAAACTGGCGTCCTTCAGACGAAGTCCAAGCTCACTGTTCTCTCTTCAGATGTAATTTTTATCCACAGTTCTTGTAAAATGCCACCTGTGTTAACGCTGATGACAAGATTGGACAAAATAGAGAGAAAATAACCCTGAAGGACTCCACCCACTGTAAGGCTCCCAGATGACTGACCGTCCGGCATGTGATTAATGGTGGTTGACAATAAGGCATTCTCTGTATCGTCCTTATGCATTTTGTATATTGGACTGTGGCTGATTCTAACTGTATATGAAACGGGAGTCAAAAAAGCTGGGCAGATCTAACGAGTAGTTTGAACTGTGCTCCTTCTGGGTGTGAAATTCGGTCAGATAGGCCTGACTCAAGGCTGACCCAATCGTTGAACGGTTTTTTGTTGCTGCATGATCACACCTAACTTACTGGCACAAGAATGGATCCCTTTGGGATGCAGTGTCATTTCTTGAGGAAGTGTGCATTTTTGGCACACATCATTATAAACTTTCTCAAGTAATCATCCAGGGATACTCCGTAATTACTGGCCGAACTGTGACCCATACACATCTGACTTAACAAATAGCAATCCGGAGGCAAGTCAGGAAACTGGCTTTCACAAATCAGTATAAAAAAGGCCTTACATCCATAGCTCCCACATAGTCCTAGTTTAAAATCCTGACAACTCACAACCGACGTCCTCTTGTTGCCGTAATCTTTACCGCCCTCCAAAGAACTACTAAATCGGCTTCATAAAATTTTTTAAGGCTCAAGTCTTATAACAAAAAAGTGCAGTTTAAAGAATGGCTCATTCACAGAACCTACCGTTACTTTCGCCCAGACATAAACCTTTAAACAACGAACAAGAATTCCACTGGGTTCCGGTAAGTTGCCTTTTTGTTTTAGCAGTTGTATGGTCGATGTCTTGCGTAGTTTCTGGGAACATGACTAAGGAAACCTTCTCTACTATCTGGTAAATCTGGTATTGACAAGAGGACAGGAAATGTGCGCATTTCTCGGTGTTACTTTTTGCGCCTTGTTAATGTTTGCCGAGCCCTATTCGCTTTCTGCGTGTTTTAACAGTCTACTTTTGAAGATATTTCCGCGTGATCCATGTGATACAGAGTGTTACTGATTGGCTTTAGAGAACATGGAGTTTCCACTTCCTTGCCTTCTAGAGCAAAGGTTTTTTTATGGCGAAGTTTACGAAATTTTTAACCAATCTGATATTAGGGTACAGGTTTTCTCTAAACATTATGCTCACATTTTGTTTGCCTATATAGTTTCTGATGGTTGTAAGGACAACTACTGAATATGCTCTAGCTAGTGTGAAGCAGCTTAACTATGCCTCGTTTTCCCTCGTCTTAGCTAGTTCTAGAATCAACTTCTCCCCCATTTGTAACAATAAGCTATTATTTGTAGGAGCTGGACTGTCATAATACTTGTTACATTAAGCGGAAATATCGATCAACCGTGAAGATAATGAGCTGCTAGTGGTGCTGAAATCTAGTTGGATGTCAACGCTCTACCCCATTAATCCCTTTCCCTGGTTGTCTTGGGAAGAAAAACTCGGCTGATATGTCACTGTTATGCTACACTAACGCAACAGTCACTTGGTTTTCGCCGGTCGGCCAAACGATTGTTACAGCCTGTGTTACAATGACGCTGTCTCTCTCCCCACGTCTAACAATCAATGTAAGAGAGAAGTTACCTCGCACACGTGGAAATATGTGCTTCTGAAGATTAAATCTTACCACAAAACTACAGGTTTCAAGGTCGACATCGACATGCCATTGGAAATTTATCGTTCTGTTGGATCGGGAGAAGGAAAGACATGGGCAATAAATGAGAAGTCCTGTACATTCATGTGAACTCCAATACGGTTTCTGTTGTGGTGTTCAAAACACCTACAACTTATTCACTTTTCGATGTAAGATGAAGCATTTTTCTAAGGAGCTAAAGCCCAACAATTTGCGTGGTAAAATGAGCGAAAAATTGCGCAAAAAGCATATGAACACCGGCTGTGTCCGAGTATTTGTCGTATCTTCAACCCTTGGCTAGCATCAACAACCTTAGTACCTATACCTTGCGCCCCACAAAACAGCATGGTTTATCAGAGAGTAACTCCGCCGAATTTTCCGGTAGAAATTTCATCCTTAGAATAGAGTCAACCTATGCCGAAAAGTCCGGCGTTATTGGGAATTGTAAACAGTGCACATTTCACGAATCCCCAGGGTGATTGGAACTCGCAAACTCCCGGCTTGTAGCTTAAGACTGAAGCGCTCGGCTACTGGTAGCTAAGCAGTACTGTGATTAACTCGCACTTAGGCAAGTTGTGGCGTCATTCATCCATATATACCCCATTTAAATCACGCGGTAATGTGTGAACAGGCTCATCGACTAATACCTGCTTAGAGGGAGGCTCATTCGTTAGGTGAAATGCCCTTCCTTCTGGGTTACTTATAGTTTTTCGGTAGTATGAGGATATTTAGAAACACTTCCCTAAAGATTTCGCCCTTCCGAAAATTTCCATATTTTGTAATAACATTGGCCTAACTTCCCTTCCGAGTGTGTCTGAAATATCTCAGGCGAATTATTGTTTGTTGCCATGACACAGAACACTATCATGACAAGAGCCAACCCAGACAATGCCTTTAAGGCAAAAACAGTAAATGTTTTGCATAGGCAGTCTATGGGCAGTCTTTCTTAGCGTGGATAAGCTCATTCGCCTAAAAAATAGCAAAAGTAGAAATATCCTGAGACCTTCAAAATAACCAAGTAAATTTGATTTGTAGTGGTTCATATAGCACCCCAAGCGGTTCAGTAAGGTATACCATAATAGAACTAAGTATTTGTTTTAAAAACGGATCAGAAAACAAGACCTCACAGATTCAGCAATGACAGGTCAACTTCGCTGAGTTTTTCGCATCAACACACAACGAATTTCAGGTTGATGAGCCGGACCCAAGGCTTCTACTTTATTTCCCCAGTATCCACCTGCCTTTCACACCCGAATCTGTTTTGCAAATGATTTGTCAAAACTGGCTTCATTTCTTAGGTTAATACGTTTCTGTTACAAAATGTGCAATTGTAAACAGTGTCATGCGCCTTTTGGGAAAAATTTTGCCTTTTGTGGACCATGACTCAACCGAAAACGGGGCCAATGTAAACACTGAATCTGGTGTCTCTTGTTGCGTTTTACCTTGTTGTTTCAGACGTCTTGGTGTCAAACAAAAACCCACTTATGTTTTTTCCTTGACATAATGCTACTCACAAGGTTGCTGAACACTCTTTGCCAGTAAACGATCGGTTTCGCAACCCTTGGAGCTGTACAAAGGCCGCCCAAATTTTCAGGTTGGACGGCATTCAAGATATTGCAGTATATTTCCTTGAAGGAAGCCACCCACGAGGGTACAGCTGACGACCAGTTTCCTCCTTGGCGCTTATTCGGTTGACATAGTCCCCAAGTTTACAATTTTGGGTTTTACTTAAACACCAGACCTTATTTAAGCGGAAAAATACTTTTATTTACAAATTCATTTAATGCTATCTGGTGCATCTTCATGCAAAACAACTGGTTGAGCAATACCGTAAACGATATATTCAACTGAGTTTCGGTTGAGTCTTCCGTCAACATCAGCTAGCAGTACAAATTGGTACAATCCACTAAATGGGTATAATTCAGCATTCAAGTGGAAAATAAGGTTGACGGAAACTCGATGACCGTGCTCACCTGATGGTTCCCAGGGACATCAAAGCCGGTGATGGGCTGTCGAAGGGCCTTCAGTAATCCTCTAAACAGGGTTACTACATGAAAACATAATTCGGAAAGCTCGTGACGTGATGCGCGAGTAAATTAAATTAAGGGATGTCTCAAACGAAGAACTCAGCTAGAAATCCAGTTAGTCTATATTTAGCGCTAAACTAGTTAGCGAATTTTGTCATTTTCTGTTACACATATCCAAACAACTTCCTGGCTTCATCACTACGTTCATTGCTGACATTTAACAAAGCAGACTTTATCAAAATTTTGCCGAAAATGACCATCTTAATTGCCAACCAAGAACGGGAAATAGTTCGTATCCGTTGTCCGTATTTTCTTGCAACATCAAGTTTGGGGAGAAAGAAATTCACTTCCTACACTTCCTACTTCCTCTTCATACTTCCTACTCTTTGGATTCCTAGCGTGCACTTCGAAACACTTATATCTGCCTTTACTAAATGTCCAGGTATGTGTCAGATTTTAATTAATAAAGGCGTGCCCGAACAGGAAAAATGTGTCAAACATGTAAAGACGAGTTGCCTGCGGACGATTAATCCCTAGTTGCCTTCCAGTTGGATTTTCAGTTTTTCGGGCCGTCGGTAGAGATGCCGTACTATACCGCAACCAACTGCAGAACCTTGCTGGACGTCTTAATAGGCAACAATAAAAAGGCTAAAGAGGCATTCACTGTTCCACACAAATTGCCCATTTGCGCTGTTATATGGATGATTTTTCCTTGTTTAAGTTGTGAGCCGTTTTTTTACCGCTGTTCATACCGTCGATAATGCGTAACATAGATTGCTAAGACAGAGAATTCACTAGACGTCACATGCAGTGGTTTTCATCCGGGGACTACCCGCTAGTGGGAATCATGGAAACAACGGACCACAAAATTCTGAAGACTAACTGCTGAAGTGCTAAATGTTGGTTCGATTCGTTTGGAGTTTGGATCGCTTGACACTGGTCTTCACCATTTTCCAGTTGTCCCACACCATCCAGTCTCTTCTATGAGCGACGTTAGGTAGGTGATCAAACCGTAGGGACTAACATGGCAAGGGGCTAACAACTGAACAGATAATCCAACAGAGGTGTAAACTTTGTGTAAATTACTGGTCGAACTCCGTATGCGTGTAACAATTCTCCCATTGTTTTTTCTTGAACAAGCGTCCTAGGGTTGTACGTTATGGCATAGAATAACATAAAATTGCACAGAATGAAGTTGAGATGCTATTCAGCAATTCAGCTGTGAGCTATGCAGCTCAACTTTCTCAGGTTACACTGTGCTATTCTGTTCGTGCGACATCACTTTATACGCCATCTTTCTGTCTGTTATCATCTTATACTTTGTAGTTTACTTCACTAGATCTAAAGTGGCAGCTTGATTGAGTTGCTGAGTCTAGGTCTAACTGGTGTCTCCCAAGAAAGACGAAATGGGATTGCACTGCCCAGAGTTTTCATCAACCTTATCATTATTAGCGTGAAGATCGTTGATAGCAGGCTAGCCATTGGGTAATTCAGTGAAACAGAGCTAAAAGTATCCTTTTGTTAGTTTCAGTACTTCCCAATAGTGCAAGATTTTGCACTTTAATGCAGCAGACGGCCGGTATTCCTCAAGTTTCCAGCAACGTAAGCGAGAGAAGCCTCACATTTGATGTCGCTTGTAGAGCTTTGTTCAGTATTTTAACTGCTTTGTTAATGCATACACTAGTAGACTGTGTCAAACAATTAACCACTTGTATTGAAAGGGCAAAGGATTACTGCAAAGCCTTTTGTAGTTAATTAGCTTAAATGCTTCTCCGTTAGCCTTCTTGGAAGTAGCGGTAAAATCACTGCTAAAATCTGCCCCTCGGTCTTTTCGGTGTACCCTCTAGGTAACAGCAAGAATCTCCTTCGATTTTCTATATCGGACGAACATGATACGGCTTTCGTTTTGTCCATTAGGGCATTCTATATTTTTCAAAGACTTGCCACTGCCCTTGTTTTCCATTTTTCAAAGTTTTCCGACAACTTTTTCGATCTCCTAATTATGCCAATAACAGGCTGTTTGTAGTCCTGGAGTTGTCTCCACAGTCTTAAGGAAGTGCTTTGCTAAATGTCGGTGGCCAATCGATTTTTCGAATCGCTTGTAGAGGTCTAGGAGCATTAGTGACCTTCTTTCAAGGCCTGATGTTACTAGGGCTCCTAGGATCCGTTCCTTGGACGAGTTTCTACGCAGAACCCGCATCTTGTAGTTGTGGACTCTACTGAATAATAATATAGGGCAGTGACGGGTTACCGAAAATGGAACGAATCTCCTCTAGAGTTGCGACTCACTGGTGCTAGAGAGTATTTGTTTACATAAGACAGGAAATTGTGAGACGTTGCTGAAATCAATGAAATATCCTGGACAATTCTGGGCCCAGTAGAGAAGATTGTGGCAAGTCACTGTTGCATGCGACTATGTGGAGGATGCTGTCTCTGAGTTTCACCCGCATCTTGCAATCCATGAGGAAGTTCACTAGCCGTGCGTGGTGCTGACTATCCTTCCTTGATATCCTTCCCATTTCCGTGACATTTCACGTCAGGCTTTGTCTTGACCGTCGTTTTCTGCATACTGTATATACCCCCCTACAGAGGTGACGCCGTCAACCCTCCACATTTGATCCCAGGTTTGTACCAGAAATTACATTCCAAGTCATTTCGTCGGTAGTTACTGTCATGCTAAAGACATCCGCTTTTCATACATTTTGTCTAATAGGCTGTCAGAGTGGCTTCATTGTTCCATTAGAACCGAATGGGCAGGTAACTGATATCCTCAACAGGTTCCATATCACATTATGCGTTCAATGACTTCTAAATTTGTAGCATAACTTTCTTCATGTGCCAGCACGGTCTGCCACACCTCTAAATAATGATGGCTTGAGCGCATGTGGGTAGTCAAGTATAACACCCCCTAGCATATCCTAACTGCCAAGGGTGTAGTACCCGAGTAGCGCGATAAAATTATCGCCAATTTCGATAGTAATCCATATCTCAGTAGAAATTAGGTTGAGGTCATGTCCATCCACCTGTCCGATAAACTTAGCAGACGTATTAGCACTATTGCAAAGTTTCTTCAAAACAAAACTATATCCTTACAATTACGTTTTGATTCGGCTATATTACGACGAGCTATGAATTTTGCCAAAAATCCACTGTCACGGTAGTTCTGCTTTCTCCGCGTGGGTTAATATGTGACTGCTTTTATTTGGCTTCGGTGGATAGATTCCTCAATATATTGATAGAACTTTTGCGGAGTCGGGATAGTGGGCTATAAATTCGTTCAGGGTCGCTTCGGGTGAGCCCAATTTTTATATTTTATTGTGCGCTTCTATTGCAATTAATTAGGTGTCCAATGGGGCGTTGTAGGGATCACTTAACCCTGGCGTATCTCCATCCTACGTTGTGGGCCATGTAGTCGGGTCTACGCTATCAAGTCACAAAAGGTGAAAATTCTTCTGTGTCAATTCCTCATAGAAGTCAAGGAAGTGGCTGCACTCCCTATGATGAAAAACATCATAAACGAGAGATTCAGCTGGGTTCTAGATGAGTATCCCGTCAAAACCAAATTGGTATGCAAATGAGTGTATTCCGCTAATAAGGTTACCAAATTTCCCTATGTTTATGCCGAATTACCTTGGCTGGTCAAAACGTTTTTAACTGGTCACGCAATAAGACCATACAACGAAGCCCCAGAGAGGCAAAGAATGACATTTTGCGCCACTTATTTGAGATTCTTGGAGCCAGCCTGAAAAGTGTCACATCCTTTCGATTGGTTAACACCTACTTGAAAACTGAAGTTCTGTTCAATTTTGGTCCTGTAAATATTTGGATGGCATTTGCAGTTTTAATCTACTATTTATAAGTAGCTTCCCTTTTACTTGGAAGTTTTGCTGGTCAGCCAAACTTCAAATGAAAGGAAGACCCTTCGCATTTTGTTGAAAACGTGTACCATGCGAACTAGGTTGACAGTCACCTTTCAAACTGGTTATCATTACCGTCTACATGGTTCGTCCGCTTACTGCATGAAACAAAGTTTTCTATCAGTTTTGCATAGTTGTAACGTCTTATTTTGTATCTACGTTAATGCTACCTTAACTGTGCATGTAGAGAACAAGCTCTCAGAACAATTGTCTATATAAATAGAAATTATAGTAAAAACACAATAACTTACCATAACCATGCCGTAACCTATTCTTTTGGAACTCGTGGAACATTTCACTGGTATAGCTCGCAAACTAGCCAATGCTTTGTCGGTCCCAGTGCTTCAATGGGTGCTCCTACACGATACCACTTATTTGAAGTCTATTTCACACAAAATTTCAGAAACCCTCCAAGAATCCATACTGCCTAGATAAAAGCTTCTAAGCTTAGTAATGCAAAAGGTGACCTTTGGCTCTTAGAAGCGCATTTGTCAATGTAAGCAGCACAGTGTGCTGATAAATAAAACACGATAAATTCGGTAAATTCCAGTAAATCACTGCTGGGTCTGTGCACCCCACAACCTTTGTTGTTCTGTTGAGTAGTTTAACTTTGCTTACCCAACCGTCACAGAGTCCTGAAAAATCTATGCCACTGGTTAGTCTTCACTTGGTTATCTTTGGTTGTAATTAGAAATCCATTTGAAAACAGATTAGAAATAAATTGAAAATTAAAAATGAGTTTCTGATCAAAACAGTTAAAAAAAGTCGATCGACTGATTTAAGGAACCGTACTAGAGTTGTACGTTCTATTCGCTTTTAATTAATTAATCAGTCAACTACTGTTTGTCTAATGGGCATTGTTGTGCGCACCTGCAACCACAGAATCCACAATTACAGTGGAGGGCGAGAGGACCTCTTCTCGATAAACAGCCCATAAAATGAAGTAGTTTTTCTGGACCATTTGGTTTTTGTAGCCACAAGATGTTAAGGGGTTACTGTGTTCAATCTTCACTTGTGCAAACAAAAGTGTGGACATCAAGCTGAACAAAACACAAACTCACTCCTGGTGAACTGAGGCGTGCACATCAGAAGAACAAGATAAACCGTCGACGGACAATGGGAGAGATAATGAGATTTGCTCAGTTTGGCAAGCAAACTTACATGTGGATTTGTTTGATCCTGACTTAGACACTGGTCTGTTACCTTGATTAAAATTAATATCATTTGGCTCCCACAGGGTAGGCATTCGAGCTCATTTCCGCTACCAGGATATCACATGGCCCTATGGTGACCCAGGTGTAAATTTCTCTTCAGCTGTCAAATATAGCAGCATTCTGCAACAGGACCCACAACACACGTATTCACAAAAACTTGATTAGACTCGGAAACACGGACTGGTTTGCATTTGAACTGGAGGGACAGTGACGTAGTCAAATGTCACGTAACAAATACGCTCAGATGATGTCCACACAACGCCTCAACTTTGAGCAAGATGTATCAACTGACTAAGATTTTGGCACGTTGTCTCCGTTGGTGAAAAGTCTACACTTCGCTAATTTTGTGGTAAGTGCTTGTAAGATTTTCCAAGACGTACATACGTGGTTTTTATGGCTCACCTAAGACAGCTCTGTCCCTAGACAGATGATCAGAAGAGTTTCACGGAATGAACTTGCGGAACATAGTCACATAATCGTTCCCTGCTTGGCTCTAGCTGACATCTAAGACGACTTTTATTGGATAAGCCCATCAGAAGTTCTTTGAGTGGTACACTATGGACTGCTGTCATGTATCACTTAAGGAGTTCACGAAAGTATGTTTCTTTAAAATCCCTTGACCAACATTAAGCATTTCCTGAAGAACAAGAAGACTGGCAGTAATAAATGTCACTGCCTTCCGGAAGGAAAAGTGTAATTGAATACAAGTTAGTTTTAACTAATTTTATTGCGCAATTTTTTAATACTTCAATATCTCGAGTCAATATCTCAAGCCTTTATTTACCGCTCGATGCGTGGTAGCTATGCAGGGTTTAATCCATCTTAACCAATTTGGTTTAACCTATCGGTCTTCATTTATTTTTGCCGCATGATTTCGAATGAGCCTGAGTAGATACATAGACTATATCACCATCCTAGAAAATAACGTGAAGTCGTAGAACAATTCTCAAAAGTGAATATTTTGTTTTATGGGATTTCATAGTCTACCTTCTTTCTAAACAAAGATTTGTGACGTAATGTCATGCCGAAATACTGACACTTTTCAAAAAGATATTTTCGAAATTGCCGTGGAAACTGCCGCAATCTACAATTAATTGTGCCATTAGCCGTCCGCAAAGCATCTGGGCTTGTCACACCGCACACCGAAGTAAGTCCGGTCCATTAATAGCAGCATAGATTGTCCTGATAGACACTGAAACTCCACTCCCTTGATCCAGGAACATGAAAAACGAGGACGCCAATAAGAGCATTTCTAAAGCTTAGCAGACCACGAAGCAGTGAACGTGTGCATGCGCCCGAGGTAGAGCAGTTAGCAGTCCTCGGTGTGGCATAAACTAGCCTAGCTGATTCGCCTCACTGAGCTTGGTAAAAACGTCACTTGAATTGGGATTGCTTGAGTCGATGACAAACGGATAAAAGCATGGAGTGTGTTTCTACGCATTTTTCACTAAACAGAATAGCGTTAGCGACAGACAATACAGGAATGCATTAGCACTGCTCTTATCATTGTTATGAGGGAAAACGGGCACGAGCACTAGCTAATGAAATCGGTCAAAAGATTTCGATTTCGGTGTCCAACAGTAATTGCTGCTTCATTTTCACAATTCTGTAGCGGTGCGGCAAAATCCTTTGAATGGAATCCCACAGGCGTCTGTGAGAGTAGCAGAGTATGAAGCTAGCCTTTTCGGTTTTGTCCATGGCATCCCCAGAGAAGCTTCTATGTATTTTTATCTGATATAGCCAGGATTCCCTTCGCCTTGTCTTGTTGCTTCCTGTTTCCTGGAGGATTTAGGAAAAAATTTAATTTTTATTAATGAAACTTTACCGCTCTCAATTTATTTGTAAGCAAACTGCTGTAGTTGCAGACACACAGGGTGGCCACCTGTCCAGATAATCAGCTAGTTTCTGCGCTAAGTAGTTTCAACTCACTCAACTTCGGCCATTCTGCGTTCATTAGTCGGTCTGTTTTCCTTGCTCGTATCATGCAGTTCCAAGGGATAGTTCAAAAGGACTATTCCAGCCGGATAAGATATATTGTCACAGCGTTTTATTTTTCAAAGCATAACCGATTGAAAAGGTCGGGCTTTCTTTACATAAACGAAATCCTTGTGCCCATGGAACTGCACAGGTGATCCCTGCTTTTCTATTGTTTAGCCTTTCCCAACTTCCAGTACTCTCAGGCTCACTGACTAGAACCAATGAAGAAACCGACAAATATTCTGTATTATCAGACAAAGTGATTTTCAACAAAACTTGCCCAATTTGCTTAGGTTTCCTGAAGTCAACTTAGCACCTCAGCTGTCCCTGTTGAAGCTGACAAGTCGGTATTAATTACGTGACCGTTTTTTATGACACTAAGATACAGACTTATGTATGTTTAAATGGAGATTCGATCATCTTATGGATGTGAAAACTTATAATTGTTAATTCATTTTTGATTGGCCGTAAAATTTAGACAGTAAGCATAGTTCTAGTAGTGTGTTCGAATATTGGTAGCTCAGATGCATTCATTGGTAGCTGATCAGTTGGCTGTTGCTCTGTTTACCAACCTTGACTGTTGACTTACAGACGTTTCGTAATCATTCGAGGAGGCATCATCAACGCACTGACATCAACGGCGCACTGATGATATCACCTAGAACAGTGTCGAAACGTCTGCAAATCAACTGCCAAACTTGGTGAACAGATCAACGGCCACTTCGTCAAACGTAGCTCTGTTTCCAAAGCCTCTGATATACTTCCTGCCAATTTGGTTTGGAAAATCTAAGTTCTCTACGCTATGAGTGCTAATTCATCTGTTAATCTAGCAATGGTCTGCATATTCATCATGAGTGCAGCCTGACCAAAGTCATATTCACAAGAACAATGTGGCTTAACATGTCTTTATATAATTAGCATCCCGTTTGATTTGCTTCACACACACTTTGAAATGCATGCGGATGACAAGTGAAGCAAGGGCTGAAATTAGAACAGTTATTCGGAATTTGAATATCGGCCGAATGTCTTCATTCTTGAGGTTTTCCATCTGATCTTTTGAGGTCGTATTCCAAACAGGTTTATTCACCATAGCATGAAGCGCAATTTATTTCGCCTTTTTTTCTTCACTAAAAAAGCCTTCCGTCTTGTTAATAGAAGCAGCCAGTCTTAGAAATTGAGGACACCAGAATAATTAGGCTGTCAACCGGTGCAACACGATCTTGGTATAAAAAGGTCACAGTCACTGAGAAAACGAAATCAACACTCACCTCTGCGACATGGAATTCTAACTGCTTAAACTGTTCAAAATTGTGTCTATTTAGAAATTTCACATGGGCATTGATGTTCTTGCCCATCGCAGTACATTTGTGTGCTCATCAACGAGCCTCGCCCACTACTTTTTCTTTCGTATCTCATCCTAATTATGGGTGAGTTTAGTGTCCTGTAAAACCGGGCACTCAACTGCGTAGAAAAATACTTCGTGTATTTCTTGTGACTTTTCGTCACTAGAAATACACTCATTATCATAAAAAGCGGACATGATGCGAGACAAACCACGTTTCTAGCCGTAAATGGCATGGTTGATTACCGGTTCCGTCGCCGAATCCAGACAACACATTTTTGGAGACTCTTGTTTCCAGTGATTTGACGTTGTTCAAAGTCTGAAACCTCTCAAAGACCCAAGCAAAAAATGTTAAGCAGATCTTCTACCACAGCAAGGTTGGTCATCTACTACTTGCCTGTATCAATTCGAACTTGATCACGTTCACATAGTTTGGCAAATCCTTGATGAGTTCGCCCAAGGTGCTCAAAACCTAATGAGTATTACAGTCTAAACAGACGAATCATTTCCCGTAAAGAAAATTGCTTACCATACTTTTATTCTCATAAGGAGTGTATTACGTCAAACAGGATGAATTTGTTCATCCATTTTGTTGGTGGCCAAACGCTAACGGTTTGATTATATTGATCCGCAGTTCGGTTATGAAATTTGTCGAGAAACAAAAGTAACATCTTTTGTGCAAGTGCAAGTCATTCCAGACAGTCAGTAAACACCGGAAAAAAGAGAAGTCCTTCAGTCAATGACGTAATTAGGATTTTGCTGGAAAATGAATTGTATTTAAAAGTGCACATAAAACAACCTCCTCTACACTTGGCATGAAGAAGTTGATCAATTTGCACACACTGAATAAGCTTCATTAAGTAAATGGGAGAAAATCGGGCCACCTTTAAGTATCATGAACGAAAAATGACATTTCCATTTACTATGAATGTGTACTGGGGTATGCTTTAAACTCTGTCAAGGATAACTAGTAGCATGTGATGCACGAGTGCTAGAACAGCTGATATCAGATGAGGTTTGTGCGAAATCGTCTCAAATTTGGTTGCAGGAATTGCAACCTTAAGAGCAGGACAACCGATCATGATGGTGTCACCCATCATTCGTTGATTAGTTCTCACCATGGGAAACAAACCTGTCGATGAGGCTTCGCAAGTCTAAAAACCGGTGACACACCGGTGAGACTATATTCGTATACCCCGTTGCAGCTGAATTTTGGTCGATTGCCAGAAGCCTAGTCTGGATAGAAAGAAAGAAGAGGATTGTCTGAAAATCCCACACGATCTCATTAGGAAGGACAAACTGTTAGCGTGGTAACCTTTTTGGACAAACACAATCGCATAGGTGTTTGGCCGGAAAACGACAATGTAACTACCGAACAGCTATCTTGCTTGATCCGTGTTCACATAGCTGGACGGCTCGTTCTCTTCCTAGGCGAATCACGGAAGGCTAACATGCATGCTGATCCACGGCACATTGCTCGCTGGTGTCATTCTGGTTTGCAGTGGCACTATGTATGCAAAGCACACCAAGTACATCAAGCCTGCCTCTTTCATAGAATATGGTCTCATATTTTTGTTTTCTACACGATAATTTCAATGAACCAATCAAATCGCTTGAATTCAGCGTTTTACCTGCTTGCTAATGTCGCAAACTGGCAACAACATTGAATGCCTGGCATGCTTTTAGGTTACTTTCGGTGGCCAATCTGAGACGTTGTGACTTAATTGTGCAATAAACGGAACAATATTTTTTGTTTAGTGAAAATCTATTGCCTGGCACTGAAAAAACTGTTCCCCTAAAACTCCGGAAGCAATTTATCTATCACCTAATTTACTTGGATAATATCTGCTTTTTTTCGAATTAACTTCCGATATTAGTCTCTTTTAATGGATACCTTGAATCTACTCTATACTTCCGCTCCACAAAGTAAGATGATCAATTTATTTCCAGTCGAATAAAAACCTGGTGGCTTGGTGCTACGGATGTTGCATTGAGTGATACACTGGGCATATCATTTTACGGACACCTAAACATTCTATCGACTTTCTGTAACCTTTTAAAGACTGGAGTGTTTTGAAAAAATATTCATCCATCAAAGCCGCAAGGATCACCAAGTATATAAAGGGATCACTTCTCTAGGTAACGTCTTAAGATTCGGTATGCACATCTTTGAAAATATTTATAATGTAATAATGATATTTTACCGGGAAAACTAGGTCAACAAACATCCGTGAAACGGAGAAGGCATGTATTTGCAGTTTGTTGCTCTTTTGACACGGCTGGACACTCGAATTCGACCGACATACAACGACCGGTAGATGCAACAAAAGGAGACGAAAAAGTCAGCTATTAGCAGTAAATCGAAGGCCACAGGTGACCGTTTCGAGATCTTTTCTACTAGCTGGTACCATTAAAACGAATAAACTCAATCATAACTGTGGGTAAATGTCAGTCTGGTTAAAACTGGTAAACAATAGTTGAGACAGACATAACCAGTGTGAGTTCGATGGGTAACGTGAAGCTGGTGAGCGATTGTCGGGGCACGTGAAAAGCAACGGAGATTTGGAAAATCTTGAATATGCACCCAAGCACACACTGGTGTCCAAAACACAGTCTTTGGATGGAATCCAAGGCTGCGAAATTCCAGTGACCTAGCGAGGGCTCTCTGTTTCTCGTACAGCGATTCAACTTCAGTGTTGTTTAGTTATCTTGGCGATATCAACTTTTGACCCATTGTGAAAGTCACATGAGATGGTTGCTATGGCACTGACAAATGCCAAATTTCGGCCCATCAGGCGGAGGTGCGGCAAATCAATGTGAACTCAGGTACACATGTGTCAGTTGAAACAGCATTTGCCCGATAAGCGATAGGTCACGGGTTCGAGTGCTCTTCAGGGACTTCATCTCTTTGTTTGCTTTATGTGTGTCTCGGTCTATAGTCTTGATTTTGTGTTGCATATGGAACATGCAAATTCATTCCAAACGACAATTTTATAGTTGAAGGGATGGACTAGCCATTGTCCTTGTCCAGTACTTGCGGATTTATTCATATCTAAACCTGGAAATTCAACACCAGCCAGTACTTTGGATGTTCTATTGGAGCCCGAACATATATATTCTTTACATGTGAATTTGAAAAGGAAGACTAGCTGCCATTTCTTGAAGTTTTACTGGCCTGGACACAGGTTTGGTTGCCACAACGTCATCTGCATCGATAACCGTCATAGACTGGTCAGTATGCACACTTTGGCAGCATTGTTCGCCATGAAGTCAAACTGGATGCTGTTTACTCCTTATACTTTCAAGCTGATATCTTGAAAACAAACTATACATCAACAAAAGTCCTGATTACACTCCGTCCTCTTTTTAAAGGCGATGTTATCCGTCAAGTACTGATGAAAAGGCTACAACAGACATTTGCGGGAACATTCTATGCAGATGTTACAGGATATCTCATCAC
Organism: Opisthorchis felineus; assembly: GCA_004794785.1. Taxonomy (NCBI): domain Eukaryota; kingdom Metazoa; phylum Platyhelminthes; class Trematoda; order Opisthorchiida; family Opisthorchiidae; genus Opisthorchis; species Opisthorchis felineus. Next base: position 83,487 of record SJOL01004449.1, on the reverse strand, counting down.
CAGGCAAGAGCTTAAAGATACGCTTTCTCGTCAGGCCAGTTCAGTGCGTGTTCATGAACTTATCAGCTCCAAGGAGACATCTGTATCAGTGGAATGATGAGGCAGCTTTCAAAGCTAATGCCCGAGCACATAACTCCTGTGTGGCTGAAGGGTCAATAGCACAACACAAACAGTTCCACAAATATACTCAATTGCATATCAATTTGGTTTTCATGGGATACTGACCTGAATCCCAGCTGAACCTCTTGTTTATGATATTCTTCAACTGAATGTGCTGCACTAGGCACTGGACACAATTGACGTTTTATTCGCTGGCGGGCCAATTTATGAACTACAATCAAGACGTCAAAGCTTGCAAGAGCTAAGCTTTTTTTCATTAGAGAGACAATTGACGTCCCTATTTTCAGCCTAAAATTCGTGTGCAGAGACTCTTTGTAAGAATGCTTCACTCACTCATGTTTCACGATCACTTAGCCTCGTGTGACCCGCCGAATACACACCGATTCTCTCGGTCTCATCTGTTGGTCTTCAATTTTATGCAGTTTCAAATTCACTAGCAGTTTTTATCAATTTCGTCCCTTACACGCACATCCAGATCAGTAGAATTGATACCGAATGTGTCACGCTTCACTGAATGATCTTGTTCGGAATCAACTGTGTGGATATATTTGAGACGCAAAAGTAAAGTAATAGTGAACAACAATGAATTAATTCCAGCAGCCATTAACAATGTATAGTTTCTGTGCCCAACTCATCGGTCTTCGTTAGAAGGCATGGCGTTAAGTATTTGCTGACGGCTTGCGTGAAAAATTTAAGCTTATGAATTCGCTCATTAGTAATATGGAGCATGGAAGTGGAACACATATGTGTTTTTGAGGCGTTTCAGTGAGCCAGTACTTGCATAACAAGTGAAACATATTTTAGATTAGTGCAAAATTTCAAGACACGATAACGGTTGGTTGAAAAAGTGCATACAGTCTAGGAACCACCAGTTTCCAGTTGAACAACAGTATGAGTAGCTACGTTACTCTGTGTTGGCGAGAGTATTCTGGGTACTTAGGCGAGTAAGTTTCGTGGACAGGCGGACTGCTATCTTCCAAACTACGGGTGGCATCAGATGTCCTTTTGTCTCTGATTTTTTAGTGGTATATGTCATTAAACGCAGTGCTTTTGTTGACCAAACGCCCAGAGTTTAGCCGGTGGTTGGCGACAGCTCGGTTTTGACAGTTCCAATTGTCCTATGAGTCCAGAGAGGTTCTGTGATCCTCGTGCATAAGTGCTTCATCGTACGACCCACATAGTCTGCAAAACACCAGCACTATAGGTGAGTTGTAAACCTGTACCTTGTCCTTATTTTTCAACCACATCATCCGGAATCCACACATGTTAGTCGTAAGTCTTTTTCCAGGATACTCCCAAGATAGCTCGTTACGAATTCACAAGAACTGTCTCTTCTGAACGGCACCTAGAATGTGAATTCTCCATGGCTGGTGAATTAGAGTTCGTATTACTTACCAGTTCTAACTGAGGGATACAGTCCACGTCGATGGAGTGCTTGCTTCAGCGTACCATCAAGTGCTGTAGCAAGCTATGTTCAGCATATTGGCGGTTGTACTCGACTGGCTAATTAGAGAACTGCCACTGAATATCATCTGAATATAAACTTTCGTCTGTCAGCTTTTTTGTGGTGGTAGCGGAGTTAACTGTGACTATTCATTTCACTGAAGCCTAAACATGCTTTGTTAGCCTAAATATTACCCCTCCATTTGGAAACTGAGAAAAATCATTTAATAGCACTCCAAGACATTGGTCTACAAATGGGGAAGGAAATTCAGTCCTCCTCTTCGAAAACCAGTCTGTTCGTGCCTCCTCCTTTGAAACGCAGCCAAGCGCGTTACTTTTGTTTTTATGACTCCAAGATTGAACTAAGCGTTTCAGTTTAACCGATTCGAATCTTCAGGCACTTGTGTCTGTTTCTTGCGGAATACCAGCATATCATATTGCCTCATTGTCATTTTGATCTTGAGTCTCAATCATTGTTGGCTTCCTACTTAGTCATAATTGAAACTTTCTTTAATCATATGTATATATATTTATACTATGCACACAGCCAGCGGCTACAAAACTGGGTTGCGCAGTCTTCCTTTCGGAGTACACAGACGTCTCATATTGGAACCCGGGAAGCATGTGAGTAGCAATCCAGGCAAACCCAATGCTGTCTGCCTCTGAAACAACTTGGCCTGTTCATATATCGACTGCTGGAATTCCGGACCTTCGTATTCAGTTGAAAATACAAGAACCACTTTGGAATACCATTCTCCTCTATTAGGTAAGCGTGTCCTAACCACTGTAAACAGCTAAGTATGATCGCAATTATTATTCCATCACAGTGCGCTTGTCGAAGAACCTCTGCGTTGGAAGTTCATTCAACCCGGTAATACCACGTATCCAGATCAGTAAGTGCACGTAATTGCCAAAAATGTATGACCTGCTACGCTGCTAACTCCTCAGCACTTCAACGCGTTATAAGAGACAAGAAAGGGCCAACTCCTAGTAGACATACAGCTTGAATTGTAGTCTTCCGCTCCGGTTCCTCCAAACCGGTTTGCAAACGAGTTTGCAAAAACCTCACTTGCCTTGATCTCAGCCCACAATCGACGATCAAGTCAGCAGAGAATATACTTCAAGAGTAGCACAAGTCCGCACAACAGTCTACAAGCTCTGTTTCAGTCTCAGTGCATGAAGAAGTTTTGACGCTTCCACCTGAGAGAGAGTTTTGTTCAGGTCGATGCACCGGCAAAACTGCGCAACCGGAGTCGCAACTTTCTCAGCCAGGCGCTGAAATTACCCATGCGTATGTGCAAGCAGTACGCAATTGTCCGCAATCATTGGGATATGGTCGATCAGAACTTTGCAACAGAGTTTTATTGTAGAAAGATTTGTATCAAGCGAATGCTCAAACTGCAAGCCGAGAGCATTACGAAGAATGAATCCATGGTGTCCGTTAGATGGGAACTAAAGAGAGCGGGCTTATAGATGCATCTCTATTCCATGACAGTGAGGATTTCGGGGCCAACTAAAACCAATCCATTCGTTTGCAACTTAGCTCTCCTTCCGTCATGTGGGCTTCGGATGGAAATGATACATTCTGGCAGACAACCGCATTTGGAAGATAGTGGCTGCAGTAATTCTCGTTAATCAAGTCGAACGACTTCCTCAAGTCTGCGAAGGCAACACCAAACGGCCGACGATTTTTGGAAGAAAATTCTTGTGACCATAGCACAGAAAAGATTGAATCCTTTCTGCTGCGGTCAACATAAAAACTCTATTGCAGCTTGAGTATGTGTTGCGATTGCGGTTGAACCTGTCGTTTGTAATCTGAATGATGCGCAATCAGCCCAACGAATCGTCGGTGTGCCATAAAGTCGCATACCATGCTGAAGGATCTCCAGCGGACGACCTGAAACTTTTTGCCATAAGAAAACAAGGGTATTTGCGTAGCTGGACCATAAGCAGCCCGGAAAAGCTTGCGTCACAAAATTAAGCGATGGGCAAAATAATAACCAAAACTATCTGACGTAAACAAAGCAGTTATCCGCAGGTGCAGAGCCATTTAGGTTAATTTCGGCGAAGCAAATGTAACTCACTATCAACAGCAATTAACACAGAGCATAGGTTTGGAAAATAACTTGTGAAAACAGAGGGGACATGACGCGCCCAACATAAACTCAACAATAGATTGTGTGTCAGTCAGCGTTACGAAGGCTATGTGCCCCAATGAGAGGTAAATCATGAGGGAACCCATGAAATGATCTGCCAGACTGGCTGGATATGGACCAAGGTAAAGGAGGAAACCGTCTGAAAGTGTGTGTTTTGACAGCTCTAGCGATCAGGCAGTTTAGCAGCAATTACGCCAATTGATTCATCGCTAGTCTTAGTTAGCTGATGCCGCTGTAGTTATCAGAAAAAGTTGTGCTACTTTTTCCTTCATGCCGTAGCACGATTAAAGCGTTCTTCGATCGTGATAAAATTTCCTTGTTCAACCAACCGACGCTGGTCGATTGAGGATACGCATTTTCCAAGGTGAGGCTACTATATTCGAACAATCCCACTGTAAGCATGTCTTCTTCGGCTGCTTTGCCATTTCGTAACTGCATGTTCGCCCGTAGTACCTATTCGACGGTTAGAGAAGTGTTCAAAACCATTTTAATCCTCCTCTTATGTAGTCTGTTTACTTCAGCCAGGTAGATGTTCATCGGTCGGTTCAGTAGATTTTTGAGACACTCGCGCTATACGCCAATTACGCCTGTAAACGACATCTCCTTCAGTCTCGTGTCAGTACCCTGAAGACTTCTGATTATGTTTGGTTTGCGGAAAGCACAGAAATCTCTCTATTAAAACGGATAGCTAATTCCGATGTCTGCTGCTAGTGTGGGCAGGAAAAAAAAGAGCACTACGTTTTTCACAACAACCAAGCTGGTCTTGGTCGCAAACCAGACGTATCATTTTGGCCGCTACTGCCAGATCTGGCTGAATACCAGCACTGGAGTTTGGTGCTTCATGTTTTCCCATACTTTGTTCGGACTGGATGGATTGGAGGCTGTGAGTCCGGAAAACAATTAATGCTGGTATGTCCGGCTGACTTTAGGGCACTTTCAGATATTTTCTCTGTCCAACTGTTCGAAGAAATAGACGCCACTGTCGTAGTATGGCCTACAGGGCTGGGTCTTAGTCGTTGTTTGGACAAGCTATGTTCTGTTTCATAGCCGGTTCTTAGAAAGACTCGTATGATGCACAACCCTCTCTGTCGAACGAGGAATCAGGCAGATGCGAGAGGACACTGAATGGTTCTGCCCCTGTGGTGGTGCCATTCTTCGAGGCAAAATCTGGTGCTACTGATGAGCAGCGAGTGAATAGCGAATCGTCTAAGAATTTGGTCGCTGTTGATGTTACCACTCTGAATACCATTGAGCTATTGGATATTTTCTTAAAGGAGGAGACCATGATCAACAAGTGTTTAATCAAGAGAGTGATACACTCTTTGTAACTGAATGAAATGTTGATGCGGAACATGTCCTTGTTGTCTTCTGTGGAGTGCAGCGCCAAAGCATACACACTAATCATGGTCACATAGCTTCATCCAGTCTACCTTAAATACCGCAAAACAGGATGCCGATTTTTTCACGGGGTTCTGAATTGATCACTGGTAATTGCGGTTGAATCGCCACATTAACCTTGTTTTCCTCCAGTGAGGTAGACAACCCAAAAGGTGTATCCGGTACCATCTCCTGGAAGAATTGCTTCACCAGTCAGCTGTGTTTCGCTCAAGGCCACGATACTGATTCCTAATCAGGTCAGTTGTAACTCAGGAGACGCGCCTTTGGGGATAGTTGATCTAGTTTTCAGCTTAGAATAACAGCGTTCGGACGTTATAACAGCCTTTGCCTGGAAAATAGCCATTGATTCTGGTTTGTTTGTAAACGAAAGGTCTTGGCATGTGCTCTTACACCGCTTCCGCAAAGCGTCTAGTTTTCAGAGGAAGCTGTGCTGTAAACCACCTACTAAGCTAATCACACACAGTGCTAGTGTTCAGTCTGATTAGAATTAATATGTTTGCCAGGGTAACTGACTAGACCAGCCTTGATTACGGTCGATCTTTTACAAACTGACTTCATTTTACCAGTAACCTAGTCAAGGAAACGTATCATTTCAATTGATACTCAGACTTCAGTTGCTGTTGACACTTATGCGCTGCAGAAAAACCACCTCCAGAGTGTTTACTTGATCGACTCATCAGGCGTGGCAACTCGGTCAGTACACAGACAGGAACGATGGTAAGTCTGATGAAAGCAAATGGTGATCTACTACCACATCACAGAAAAAACTAGACTGAGAACCAGATAAAGGGTGTCATGGGCTTTCCTGATGTCATACTAAGCAAACACAGTGGGATAGGGGCCTCCGGAAAATCTCATCTATTCTCATGATGAGCATGTTTAGATTTGTCAGAAGGCAATATCAAGAATAGCAGGATAGTATAATCGGAAAGCCCGCTAAGCAAAAGGTGACTATATGCTCGCATACATGGACGGTCTGTGTCACCTGGGTTGAGCTCATTCTCCTGAGCTGAAAACAGAACTGAAACCTCGAGAAGTTAACTGTAGCAGTGGACAAAATGCCTCGTGGTAGTAGGTGGATTCATGATATATTAACTTCTTTTTGCTCTCTCCGCGTACGAATGTCCATTCAAACATGTCACCACTTCCTAGTGTTGTGACTCAAGATACGATTATGTGTGCTTCTTTGTTACACCGAAGTAGACAATCCAGCGATCATCTGGCCTTGGTCTCCGTTAATCTACAATCAACCTTCACAGATGGCTGCTCACTTTGTTCAAGTAAACACGGATTGTCAGCTCCTTCCTACGACGGTTTAACGGTAGGTTGTGTTTTTCCCCTGCATCGCCCTTTAGGAAAACTTGTCTATCTGGAGCCTCCTGCCGCGGTTTGCCCCAGCTAGTTTTGGGATGGCTTTAACCAGTGCTGGTCACGGACCCTTACAATCGCGGGCTTGAATCAATCACTGGAATTGAATTCTTGCTAGACGCTCGGCGAAGGGTACCCCTCGATGCCAATCACAAGCAAGTCACGCGTGAGCATCTTGCTCCTCACCTTCCCATATGTTGTCCAGTGCTGCCGGTCGATCTTACAGTCAACCGTATTTGGAGCTGGTAAGCACCTTACATAACCTCACGTGATCTTTGCTGCATACTTCTCGCGTCACCAAAACGGTGACGAACTCTATCTTCACGCGAAGTCCTCCAATGCCCACATGTCCCCCCACGCATCGCTCTGGATGGACTCCGTGCAACAAAATCCAAAATGGGCAAGCTGTTCGAAGCCGTTATCTTCATGGCCTTTGCCCCGCACATGGTCCTTCAGAGAGACTTCGGGGAGTGGCTTCTTTGTGCGACCCATCAGGCAAGCAGTCAGATCACCAAGCTTGGTTGGCACCCGATCCCACATACGCGAGCTTACTGAGTTGTCGGCTATGTTAACTGTCTTAGGCAAGTTGGACATTTTGCGCGCTTATAATTTCATGGTGGTCGCAACTAAGGACATCAAGAAGACAGCCGTCAACATACGGTTGATTTCTTCCAATTTCTTCTTTCGTCACTTCCTTTGAGCGTCTTGGACTTTTCAACCCTTCATTGACTTTGCTCTCCGCGGAGATGATTTTTTCTAGCCATAAGTGGATATCATCTTAGTTACTAGCCTGGGTCATGTACAGTACCTTGTGCACTCACGCGAACTCCTCAAATGTCTACAACCACAAGGCGCTACCATGAGCCTCACTAGGTACGACTTTGGTGTAAGTCTCTCTCTTATTCGGTCATGTGAGCGACTCCGTAGAGGGTACTGTTGCCGCCTTTCGTGATTTTCCGGTACACACTACTGTGACACGACTCCGGCGTTTCTTCCGCCTCGTGGGCTATTAACATTGGTTTATACCCCGTTGCGCATGCCATGCGTCTGGTAGCGGATCTTCTTTGAAGAAGAAGCTTTGGATATTGTCGAAGGCGGGATTCCTCAACAGCTCTACAACGATGCGTTGCATCCTATAGCGTTTTTCTTAACTTGTTACAGATACCGAAAAACGCTACAGCATTTTTGTCATAAACTCTAGGCCCGTCCCTTCAGCACTTTTGACATGCCACTGAGGGTTGACCATCCATGATGCTCACTGACCGTAGCTTTCTATATACTCCTCCACTTCGTCAAGCGATAAATACTCGCTTCGTGGAACAAGACATCCGGAATTCATCTGGCAGTTCACCAGTAATACAAGGCACATCTAAGACACTGTTAAAGTCGTCGCAGATGTCTTGTTACTCGCCGGTGCTTTTGATGGTAAACCACAGTTTAGACTTGAACAGGTGGTATCATTCCACCGTGATGACCTAGAGGTTAGCTCATTCCGTCGTCTGCGTCCGTGTGTATACAGTCCTGCCTCCCCTGAACAATGAGGGCAGCCTTGAATGTGATACGTCGCTGGCGTCACGCGCCCAACGGTGCCCAGTAGCGTGCAACGCACTGTCTTTGACTTCCGTGCACGCCCTGCCACATACCAGTGTGCGTGCGTCCGACCTTTGGTCACCCAACACTTCGTTGTGTCCAACAATATCCCGACGTTCGTCAATGTATCAGACTGGTTTTAGTCTACCGACGCCCTAAAACTTACTCTAAGGCATACGGCAAGCCCTCTTGGAACATTCTAGCCCCCCGATATTATGTTTAGCCACTTCACATTTACTATCGTCTGACCCTTACGACCCAAGAGGGCGTTTATCTATCTAAAACCCCATAGACTGCTTCCACAAGCAGCGAAGAGCTTCTCCGTATGAGCCTGGTATTGACCTATCATGGACGGGGACACTATACTTAGTACACTTTGGTATAAGGAATGCCGGCAAAGAGGACGCCCTATGCGACCTGACTCCACGAAACGTGCTCGCTGCCCAAAGCGACCTTAACCGGAAATAGATCACTCCACACCCATCTGTTAAAGTAGTTTGACCAGGTCCAATTTTGTACATAGTACTTTGGGACAGCCCTGTGCGCCCGTGTAACGGTCTACACTACCAACGAAACTTGAGTGTTGTGCCATCCCTGCATCTGATATGGGGAAGATGTGGAAATTACTGAACCACTTTGCTCTGATTGTTCATTATCGCTCAATATTAAACCAATGTCCAGGAAAGTTTAGGAGGATGCTTGGAGATGCTCGCTCTCCAAAAACTCTGTGCACGTGAGTTTTTACTTTTGTGTCCAGTAGCCGGTAAAGTCTTAGTTCTTATTGGTGAATAAACATCTCCCTATTCGAGGGTGCACCAACTTTCACCCGTATGGATGGGAAAATACCAGAGTCAAAACAGTCGGGAATGTTGGCAACACAAACATGCAGAGGTCTCTTCTACTAGGCTCACACTCGTAATTGTCTCCTTTTCCCCCAGCTTTTAGCCCTTTCTACCTATTGTCAACACACGTGGTCTTCTGTCGGGATGTTTGCCCACCCCTGGACGAAACTTCGCACTCATTGATCGGTAGCCCTTGGGAAAGTGACTTCCCTAACTCTCTCTGCATAACCTCGTGTCCTATATATTCTGTACAGCGTTTTTGCACCATTGGAATCATGCGCTTGCGAGATTGCATGCTTAAGGTGGAGGCTGTGGGTTCTGGAGTACACCAGCTAAGCCAGACGGCAAAAAGTCAAGGTGCATCGGCCCTCTTGCAGCAAACGCCCACAGGGACACACATAGGGGCAAATTCTGGTAACAAGTCCTGCAAATTGCGGTAAGATAGCTCATCGTTGTTTACATTTAGAAAGTGTCAGGAACGTCAGATCCCTGAAAATAACCTCCAGAATGCCCGGAACCTACGGAGATCCTGAAACCATACCAAAATCTCAATAGTAAGGCTGGAAAGCATCCAGGCCAGTCAATCACTCAATCAATTCAGCGAAAGCCGATGAGTGTTCAGACACGCCACAGTAGCACAACCGATTATGATAAGTGTTCAGGCATTTCATGGAAGCACGGTCGGTGTTGGTCGGTTTTCACTAAGCGCCGATCAGACATCCCGAATCAATACTGCTGTGTTTCTTGTCGGTGAGTCTTTTTTCTGGCACCAGGCACTAGAGTTAAGAGAGCAGTACAGATATATCAGAAGATCGTCCGGTGGATTTTTCGTCTTTAGGGAAGCTGATGTAGCGACCTAATACGCTCCATTTACTAGTCAAAGGTTTGAAAATAGATTAATTTCGTTTCGCTGTCTCCGCGTACCAATATTCATTTAAACTTGGCACCACTTCCTCATGTTGTGCCCCAAGATACAATTGTGTACGCTTCTTTTTCACACTGAATTAGACACTCAAGCGATCAACTGCCCTTGGTCTCCTTTAACCTACAATCGACCTCCATTGGTGGTTGCACACTTTTTTCAAGTAAACACGGATTGTCAGCTCCTCCCTAAGGTGGTTTAACGGTAGGTTGTGGTTTTCTGCTGCATCGCCTTTAAGAAAAACGTGTCTGTCTGAAGATTTTTGTCGTGGTTTGACCCAGTTAGTTAGGATGGCTTTACCTACACACTAATCATAACTTTATTTTGTCTAAATATAGTTTACAAGCTTGTGATAACTAAACACCTTACAGCTTGCATTGTCGTGGCTCTACAAACCCGTTGAAATTTCTGGACGGACAATATGCATTCACGTTGTTGCCGCATACTTACAGAATAAGTGGACTCTGCTCTAAATAAACCTCCGAGACTTGGATGCGGGCAACTCAACCTATGTCGTCTAACCCACGAAACAGTATCCCTCACATAATTAGGTAACACGTGAGAACAATAAAGGCCACAAGCTTGTAACCCAACTCAGGGCTTCTTCGGTAGGTCAACTGGTGCTCGCACGGGGCACAGCAATTGGCTAGCAACTTTTCTCGAGTAATCTGTCGCCTCAGACTCACCGCCTACTGTAAGTGATGCCAAATGCAGTTTTTGGTAAACCGCACGTGCAACCAACCAAAAACCACTGCACTTCGTGTGAACCCAAGGGATAAGCATGGAATATGTCGGGCCTGTGGCCCAACTCTGTGAAGGATGGTGGTGGTGGAAGTGGTATACTCACGTGTACATGGGCTGACACCCTAGACTAAGGCTCCTGTCCGAACATTTCGCGTAGGGCTTGTTCTTACCTTTCTGCGGCGCCGGGTCACTTGAATGGCCCTGACGCGTAGCACAGCCTTTAAGTTCTCGGGTGCATATAAAATCTGAAAGTGGTTTAGACTGAGTCCCAGATGTATCGTGGATAACTGTCACCCACCAGCTACCTTAAGAAGGAAGAATGGCCACTCCAAAAAATGCGTGCTCTTAACTTGAAAAGCTTTTTACCGCGTCCCTTCGTGTATCGGAAATGTCAGCAGTAAAGATCCTATTGGTTATAATCCGCTCAATCAAAGCTCATTCATTAGGTGCTTCAAAGGGGCCGCACCAGACTAGAAAAAGAATCGGGGATCTCCAAACCCATTTCGCAATAAGCTGATTTGAGTCGGGCAACCATCTTCGTAGCGGCTTGTTGGTCAACCTCAAAGAAAATTAATTCCTTCTTCCGTCGACAACCTGGTTGGCGTATTCAAGAATAGATCTAACGCAGACGATATGGGCAATCATAAAACGAAGCCTCGAAGAATTTTAGCAAAGGTCGGTGAAAAAAGTAGGTTGATCCATTTCACTTGAAGCATTTCACTTGCAAATACAGCCCTGATTCAGTGTAATTTTATACTTTATACCTTATGCATTGAATTTGTATAGTTACAACGCATGTGGAACTTCACCAGCTACCTCTGAGAAGCCGAAAAATATGGCACCGACATGGGCTTTTGGCCTTTAACCCCTATTGAGCCGTCGAAGAATATGAGCAGTGTGTCACACAAGAACGGTTTGACAGAAATCCATGTTGCGTCGGGGCTGGCAAATTTTGGCTAGTTGTTTGACTTAGAATAGCCTGCTTTGGAATACGTTCTGAACGACACGTTTCGCTGGCGAAAACAGTAGTTATGTAATTGACAAGCGATAATCAACCGTGGTTATTTAAGATCGGATTAACAATCTTTTCCATCTCAGGAAAGGTAAGGTTGCTTATGGTAACCCGGATAACTTTAGTTTTGCTGGACTTTGTGCTGGTCCCTCCGGAATGAATGCTGTATAAACTGGACATTAGCCCAGTAAACTTCCTCGACCAAAGCTGGTCCTGATTCAAGCAGTTCAAATAAAAAAAGCAATCCCGTGAAATCTGTGCGGAGGGGTTTCAAGTACACTAATGGTTCGGTAGTAAGGGGAGCCGAATTGCAGCACGCAGTGTTCACTCTATCGCATACAGGCCTTGATTGACACTTGATTCGCGAAGTGTTTTACAGTGGTGATAACTATGCTCAGTAAACATGGAACTGGGCCCACGCAGTACCTTGTACGTTCGTCGACATTGTTAACCCAAGCGCTCTTTTGCGCGACCTGGGTCACAGCCGATGCAAAATGTTCTCCAGACCCAACGTGCCAATTTTTCCTCCGGAAACCTGTCGAGGCTTTAAAGTCACCTCCCAGCAAGAGGCTAAATTAGTGCCTGGAGGAGGTTTATATGGGGGACGGATCATCCTCCGGTGGACGTAAGTGGCAACGGCAAACGAGACCAAAAACAATAGAGTTGCTACCACGCAAAAAACATCGAATCCACGGTGCGTCGCAAGAGGCACAGAAGTGATGTCAGAGAATAACTGAGATGAGGAAGATCTAATTTACCATGCTCCCCCAGCTTATTGAGTTAGTCCGAAAAATAGAGTGGCGGTCAGCCATCAACAACAGAGAATTCCGGTGTGAGACAAGACTTTGAATGCAATTATGGTTGTTCGCAATCCAAGTGTTGAGTATCAGAAGCCAATTTAAAAAGACTGGAGCAGTCTGTGAACAAACATTCCAACCCTATTTTCGACACACCAGAAGGTTGGAAACATAAAGATTTTGAGCCACTACATAGGTTAATAGAGCTAGCGAGTATACACTGGCTTTGAACCCAAGGCCTGTAAGAGGTCTCAGTAGCTCAAAAGTCTGTTTTCTGTCTTGGGTTCGAAAACCATAGCTTGCGAGAGCGGTGATTATCTGCCCAGAAGAACTCGGGAAATGCCTCTGAGACACAAACTTATGACTAACTGATGTTGGACATTCTTCCGCTTGGTCCATGCAGCAGCAATCACGGAGTAAATTCTTGCATATTTATGAGGTCGTCACCCAGTGGCGTCCACAATGTTGAGGTAGGACCTACGAAGGTATGTACCCCACGGGTAGTTTTCAGATAGTGAGAGAATTTAGAACAGCAGAACCGAATTATTACACAAATAAAATTGAATTTTTTATATTCAACCCGTCACTCTTGGTAGGGATGGAAATCTGTTTCAACTCGTAAGCACTAACATCTGACGTCACACCTCTATCTTTTGGCTGTAAATTATATAAGCTAATTTTAATTTTCTGCATTAATTTCTTGCAGTCACCTGTCTGAGATCACAGCACTTGTGCTTAAAAATGAGCCCGGATGAATGACAAAGATAACCTGTAAGCCAAAACACATGTTGTTGACGTAATCCGCTAGCAGGTTATGTATACGGATGCACATCCAGGATACTTTCACATACCATTAGTAGAAACAGCAAATCTCGACTTTTGTTGGCTTGACCTTGAAAAGTGACACAGTGACCTCATCGATCAGTTGCCTTGTCTCTCAACAGGGTAGAGACACGGGCTCTCGAAATAAGCTGGGCAGGCTCTGGTTAACTGCAGTTCACTGCGAAATTTTCGATATTTGTAGTTACGGTACTGACATTCCAACCGTCACCCTTCTGTTGAGGTGTAATTAGTTAGGAGAGCCTATATCAGAACAGAAAAGTTTCGTTCGTACCAGAGCCCTGCAGCACTGCTTTTCAAACCCAAATACCTATTTTATTCCGATTTAGTGATAAGGCGTCTCTAGTATTTACCAGTTTAATTGTGGTAGAATTTTTGCCTAACATATCACATCTACACAGTACAATAACCAGTACGGTCAATGATGCAGAATGCTTACCAATCCCAGTAATCGGTTAAAATCAGGAGCCTTCCTTTCTTGGTGCATACCCGCCAGGATGACCCTGACGGGAGAAGCGAAAAACCGTTCAAATGTGGTTGAGGTGCATCCAAATGCTACCACTCCCGCAATCCACAACTAAACCTTGATTGGTCTAACGCCAATCCCTAGCCACGTATCAAGCTGCATAGCAGGAAGTAATAACGATGACGGCATCTAGACATTAAACATGTGGATTCGACCCACAGTTCCATGCTACGTAGTTAGTTTAAAGGCGAAGGAAAAAAACTGTTTTCAATCCTGTTTGATTGTTTGGTGTTGGTGCGAGAAACCCAAACAGCACATGGGAGCGTTGGCCAGTCCGTAGCAATAATACCAGGTTAACCGAACGTTAAGTTTGATCCTAAAGATGCACGTTTTTAGGTCATCCGTTTCGTCCAACAAAGAGCTTTGCTGCACTCATTCATCGGCATGATCCTCATGCAGTGGCCGGTTAAACCGTATCTTCCCCTAATCAGTGTTCCATATCTTGAGGTTCCGGCCACTGGTAAACAAGAGGGTTTGATTATAGTCAGGACCACATGTCTTTGTGAATAACTCTTACGCTAAACAGGTTTATCTGTGTTTGCCCGGATAGTCCTTTGCAGTTTTCTCTATCCGTCCGCTACCATCACATCCCAGCTGAAAACGCAATTTTGCAGCAGGCCACTTGTCGTCTTAGCAGTTACCTCATTAAAAGCCTACTAGTAGAGTTTGCCGGTTCACGCCATTTATTATTCCAGTATTTGGAGCTCTCGAGTGCAGTTTCGTTAGTTGTGCTATTTACTTCATGAACGTCGCGCTTGCTTAGCAATCAAGTGCAAATACAAAAAGCAATTAAAATTGCAACTTTTTGATGATTGTTTAACTGGAATATATGGAATTCGCATTTAGACCCTGGGTCCAACGCTGTTGATCAGGATTCACAAACAGTTAATAGAAATTCTAAAAACTATGCAATTTTCACTAACCATCTTTGGTTTACGTCCGTTAGATGGTTGGATGCACCCAATTGAGATTTTTGCACAGATCTTGAGGAAGTTTATTACTCTCAACAACTTTTGAATCCGTATCCATTACTACCCACGCCTCATCAGTGTGAGCTAATTGTCAGAAATATCAGCTACTGACATCTGCTGCCGATGCAGTGGATTGTGACGTCGGTTTAGTTGTGACCCCAGGCTAAGCTTCCGGCTCTCAGTCATTTTAAACCTGAGTTATACATCTTTTCTTGTAGCATATTTGACAAGGAATTAACAGCTTTGTTGATGGAAGCGCAAGAACAAAACCGTCCGCCGAGTCCAGCATTGGTCCACGAAACACGAGGTAGTCACAGTTGCTTGTCATTTAATCAGTTTCGAATGGGTATTTGATCGCCGTGGTCTGGTCTTGGTAAGTACACGATTTGACTTCCCGTTCAACTGAACAAGCCCGTCTTCGAAATTTCAATTCCCCCACCAAGGACAGCTTGGCCTTTAACTCATGAGTATGCTGTAACAACAAAATAGCAAAAAAATGATGTCAACAACAACTGCAGCCTTACACGCTATTCCACTTAAAAGTGAAGAAACCACTATTGCTCGGACAGCACGTGTATTTCATTTTGGTAATGTCACCGCGGGAATTGTTGAACCCAAATTCGAAGCACAACCAGTTATCATCTCGAGCAGCAAAGTTGGAAAAAATTGAGTAGTCAACCTACTTACCTGGAATTTTTCCTGAAAATATGAATAAGTTGGAAGATACAGCATGGCGACAGCGTGAAACTGCTTGCGCATAAAACGCCATCGGAATAAGCTGATTGGGGCCAAGCCATGTGAGTGAACGCGGTGGGCTTCAAAGGGATGGCAAGCGTCACGGACAAGGTGAACCTTGAGTGGCGTACAGCTTGTGCGCAAAGGTTACTGTTTTCTTACTGCGTAGCTGGGTTGAAGGGCTCAACCGGCCTTAAAGAATGTCACCGTCAACGCCCCAGCACACTTATGGATTGTATTGCTGTTTCGTTTGCAGAAGTCAAATTCAGTCAGGTTTTTACTCGACGCATCGCAGAGGCATGTGGACAGTCGAATTTTCACGGTATTCATTTTTAAAGCGTGCAACTGAGTCCGTCAAGATAAATTTCCATCTCACAGCCTGTTAAAACAGGGTCACAGTCAACATTAGGGTCGCTTAGTTCACAGTGCAGGGTTTCCTGATTGGCTACCGGGGAACTATTCGGCAACTCTCTTCAACGGATAAGTAGCTCAGAATAGTGAAAACACCCCGTGAGGTAAAGGACTGTGAGGTAACTGACCGCCAAAGAAAGAATAACTACCAACTACTGCTTTCTTGAGCACATACTCAGAGAAAAGCGTTCCTTCCGCTTCAGAGCAAATGGTATATGGGTATCATCTAAATGCGTTGATTGAATCGCTAATCACGTTGGGCTCACTTGGCAATGTGTGGTTCTTCACAGAAATCAACTTTCACTAAAAGGCTTTCCATAATTGTGTCAAAATACTTGTAGATCTTGCATATCACTTGGTAGCCAATTAGTTATTTGTTCAAGGATGTTGGCAAGTGGCGTGTAAAATTTTGTCAGCATCAGAGGGAATAAGGTCAGTGCACACTAGTTGAGTATATCCTCCAGGCCCAGCGGATAAGTCACTACGATTTCGCTTGCACGTGACCTAAATGGTTGGTTTGTAACACGCGTTGCAGATTTGGTCGATTGAGATCGTCATTTTCTATTATCTAGCCTGAAGGCAGCAACAAACACCTGGAACTGGTTGTGCTCCAAAATATAGATCCAAAAACACGGATCCAATAAGTGAACGACACCTGTACCATTGTCAAGAACAGCGAGCTGCGGGGGAAAAGACACTTGCAAATCATTTTTTGTGGACACCAAATTTGCAGCGAAAGTTGAAGACGATGCAAAACCAGCATTCTTGGATGCGTTCATTAGCAAGATACCAAAAGTGCAACAGATAAAACAGGTCTACAGGGAAACAAACTCACACGGAATGAATTGTGCGCTGCCGCAGTGATCACAAAGTTTCCATAAACACAGTTGCTTCTAAACATGGTTCGGGTGAATCAAAAAAACAAGCTAAAAATCAAGAAAACCAAACATAGTTTACTAGGAAAATGGTTATCCGGTGATCGTCATATGTAGTCCCCGAAACAAGACGACAGGTCAGGCAACTCAACAATGCAACGATGACAAAAAGCATGCTCATCATTTCCAAAAAAGCCGAGGGAATGATCTTATAGCACAATATAACCGTAGTCTTAAATTCCGTGAACGCAATTTGGAAAGCACTAATGTAACCAAAAAGGAAGCAGAAAGCAACGCAGATGGCTAGCGCTATATACATGATTCGATGCGAGGAGGCAACAGGTGTTTCCCGAGACAGATGGGAAAACACTCTCCACCAGACTGCATACACTTAAAATTGTCCTTGAGAAACGCGACCTAATTTTACTCTTCATCGTACACGGATATAAAGAACGGCATCGTAACTTCTCCCCGCGCAACAGGCTTCACGTTTACACGCAGCCGAAACGGTTACGATCACCAAGTTGATGTTAACGTCAGAGAATCTTTGCAGAACTAAGCTCAATATGGTGCTCTGGAAGACAATGAGAATAAGAGTGCTGAAAAGTCTCAAATAAAACGTTACTTGAATAGGGGCGAGGATATAAATATACATCAACTCAATGAAACAGGGGGTAGGTACGCAGACAAATAATGAAGGCAAAAAATGAACAGATATCAAAAAGGCAATAAATCAGAATAACGACTGTGTGTAAGTGACCTTAAGATAAAAAGAATGAAGTCAAATAGTACGCTCGGTGTTCAACAAATGGAGTCGACTTATAAGAAACTACGGGATTTTCAAGGTTGCTGCTCTATAATTGAGAATGTTTATGACTAATGCATTTTTCTTGAAAATTCTTTGTATAGTTGGTGTGTTTAAATGGGTGAATCCTCAAGATTATTAACTGGCTCAGCTTGTAAAAATAGTTCAAAAGAAATAAGATGTCGCTGTTTACGGTAAAACTTGAATCGCTCACGTCGGACGAAAATTGCAGGTAGTTCTGCAGCTCTAATTGTTTAATGAGCTTCCTAGAGCCTACATTGTACTCGTGGACGCAAACTATGCGGGAGTGTCACCCCTGTAACCAAATTTTGCTCTGTATCTTCTGCTCAACTAGACAATTACCGAATACAGTCTTCTGGGACCTCGATAACTGCTATTCTGGGTAATCGTTGCGATAGACGCATTCGTTATATCCGGATAACTCGTAAGAGCTTCGAGGAGCTTCAGGCGGGTAGACGATGATCTATGTCCGTAGGTCAAGTTGTGTGGCACGCTACAGCAGAGGTTTACATTGCAAATGGCGAAATATACCAGGATTCCCATAGCCGAGACTGGGGTGCTGCCAGAGAGATTGCGGTTAAAGATACACATTGTGAGCTGCCCACCATAACGCCGATCACTCTGTTTCAACCAAATTGAAGGGGACTGTCGTCAGTTGCAAAATACAGCAACGAGAACTTGGCTGATGGACAAGATTAACACGTGGCAAGAGATTCACGATGCCCAGCCAACTATATAGATGTAATCTACGTCGATCATAGCGGACAACTGAACGAACCCAGCTGGCGCACACGACTGACATCTAAAGGTGATGGCGGCGGCTCGGGAACAATCAAGAGGGGTATCTCTTGCTCCAGTAGGTTTTAACCAGATGGGGACCGTTAGTTGGTGAGGAAGCAACGTAGAAAACCATCTATGAATGATATTTCTACCGCCTGGAACAGACCAGCTTTGAATATGGAGGACAAGTGGGTACAAAGAGGCCACGTCGCCTAGTAGAGGGGGACATACGCATTTACCAGTACAGGTGTTGTAGAGGCTAGCTCATCAAAAACGTGCTCCCGTTACCAACCACGTGACAGCCAACTCCCATAATTATTCCCCCTGACCTGAGTAACTGAAAGCCTCTCATTTTAATCAACTACTTTTATAACTTTTGCGGATTTTGATCGGACATTGTGTTTTTTGTGATTAATCGCCGTCGATATCTGTTTCCTTGTGACGATTTCGATTGTGTGGCGAAGTGAACTGCGATTTATCCTCAGGCTGGTGGTTGTGCCGCCTTATTTCGCAACCCCTACGGAAGCTGCAAAGGAAAATCTGTTGAGGTTTGTTGAATAGGTGTATTATTATCTTTGCAATAGTACCGTGATTCCAGAAATCGGATTTCTTGGTCCTTTTTTGTGAATTGACACGCGTCACTCAAGCTCATAAAGCAGATAGCCGTAACAGGTGTCAACATTCTGAAAGCAATTGGGTGTTTGCATGAGGAACTTTACGATAGTTAACGTGGATCTACCACACTTTTTTAGTTCCAACACGATTAGGGTCGTAACCCTATTGCCGCGAAACGGAGAAAGACGCATACGTAGTCATTCTTCAAACAACGCCTAGAATGTAGGCGTCGCCGCCACGGTTTTCCTTCGGTCACAGTGTTCAGGGCGATGTACAACCAGTGGGTCGTGAGGTAAGAATGCGATGAAATGGTTTCTCGTAAACTGCAATTTTTGGAGGTTATCACTTCATAGGTTAAAATGTGTATACCTAATGCGCTTTTTACGTTTTCCTGGTGCAGACTATTTGTTTAAGTGAGCGATTTTCAAGGTCAACAAATTATTTGAATGAGGGAATAGTGTTTAATCAGCGTGGCTCCGCTTGCAGGAAAATGTGATTTGCTTAACATGGGTGAATTCCGTACGTCATTTTGTGGCTATAACAATTTGTGGGAGTTGATACAGTACACCTGGTGAGAAATAATATGCAGGAGGAACGCTCCTGGGTAAAAAACACTTGTAGCAGGTACTTTCTATCTGAATAGGCGGATACGGAAGCTTACGCCTTCGTAACCTGAGAAGCCTTATGCAGGATAACCATCGTAATGGAAAGGTTCATCAAACTCTGACGATTCGTACGAGTTTAGAATGGCTTCAGATTATGTTTTATTCTCAGTATTCAATCAGACTGATAAAAAGCGCAAATCTGATTACAAAGTTTCCATGTCTTATGCCCGCAGGTTGAGTTTCCCCCGGCAAGCTTGGAAATCGCGCTGGATACTTTAAGGCCGTGTTTGCTGGCAGGAGCGTCCCCAATGCAAATGACGTTAAATATGGGGCGTCCAGCGGTCGGCACCCGGCCACTCTCACGACTTGATGTTATAGATAGGTACATTGAGCTACTCAGTACAACGCCAACAACTAAAAAGCGACGTAAATCAAGGAGATTCACGAGCCGCTCATTTGAGCTGCTTAATGAAGCTGTCGTCGCTTATGCGACACAGCCAAACCAGACCACCTGACTTGCACGACTGGCATGCGGCTCATTATTACAACAGACGGTAAGATGAGGTGAACCATCCATTTGATACCAGCAGCCAAGTAGACAAAGCCCGCAACTGCAGCTTTTTTTACTGGAACCTCTACCTGGGCTGAGGCCCACCATCCTCAAACACAGAAAGTGTGCCGCCGTGGCGGCGCAGCGGGTTTCGCCCCTGAACAATCCACTACTCAGTAGCGTTTGTGGCTTTTCGGGTTTGCGTAAGCTGCTTTCTGGCAGGCCACCCTGGTGTCCTGTTTCCGAAGGCCGTCGAAAGATAATGGCACTGACTCTAAAAGGATGGTAAAGATGATCGCTTGCTCCAAGATGTTATAGTTAGGCAGCCACAGTCGGCGAGGGGGGAAACCACCAGAGAAAATTTGTACAAATAAGGTTTCCTACTTCTTGGAACGGGATGGCCCTAAAACACCGAGAGCAAGTGGATGCAAAAGGCCACACAGCTTGACGAGAGGAGCATGGGAAGTTAACAACACAGGTGTCAGTTGTCTGGGAGCACGTGGAGTTTGCACCAAAAACCATAGGTCATTAACGTAGAATTATCCCCCATTTTAGTTCCAGTAGGGCGATATTGCAGCCTCTGGAACCGTTGCCATGTATTCCTCAAAACGAAGTGTGATGCCAACATAGTCATTCAAAATATCACATTTAAAACTGCCGTTGCCCCCTGGGATTTCCCTAGGGTCACATTAATGTGATCTACGCGTCTCACACTCCCGCATGAGTAACTCAGGGTGCCGGTCTACCTCTCGCGCAACATTCTCTGGACCGTAACATTGGTGTGCCGGCTTTTCAAGCGACCGCTGGCGCTGTGATGAAAGTTGTTCACCACAATAACGAAGCGAACCAATCTGGACTATCTGCGGACACCACGCTTGCGGGCAATATACGGACAAGGAGCGGTGAGATATGAAGTAAATCATGGATCTGTGTGGCATACTATTTGCACGTCATTGGAGAACCTGTGCACTACTGGGGTGATTAAAACAACACTTAGAATGGGTACGTGTTCCTTGACAGCTTTATAAATAGGGAACTAGAACGTAACACTTGAGCGGAACAAAACTCCGGCCAGTTTGCCCATAAGTAACGTATTCATTTTTACACTGTTTGCTCACTGTCTTCATGAACGAGCTAGACAGGCAACGCATGGGAGCAACCGCCTGCTTTTCGCAGGGGCATATATGATTGGACATATTTTACCCTTTGTGTCCGTGGTCATGAAGGTGTAGAAAAGTGTATTCACGGTCATTTCGAAATGAACCACAAAAATCCGTTCGCTGCGTGCCTTATATCGACTTTCACAAATCGTCAACGCGTCGGAACGGCGTAATCTGCTACACTCTGTAGAAGTACATGGGACTGAGGTGAGCCTATCCGACCGTAACGAAATTTCCCAGTCGCAGTCGTGAAGATTGGTCAGGAAAGAAAACATTTTCTGTTACAAAGAAACCAGAGCCGGAGGGCACTTTTGGAGGTAAAGCCCTCCTCAAATTCCTCGGTTAACACTGTCGCCACCCGGTATTTGCCGAATGCAATCACTATCTCGAAAGCCACGAGTTTTTCATTACTATGAATATCTAAGTATAATGGATTTTCCTGCGAATTCTTCGTATGGTTGATTTGTTTAAGTGAGCAAATCTTCAAGGTCATCAGTAACCTTGACTCGAAAAACAGTTCTTAATGGAACAACCTATCGGGGCGATCACGTGTCTTGCGGCGTCATCCCCATTCTGATTGGCTGAAATCCGTATGGCGGGAACATTTAAAAATGGTAAGATGGCACATTTGCGGTTTATGATTGACCCTCTCGAGCGAAGCATATAATTATAAAGGGTTAGTATGTGTTAAAGATTTACATTGCTAACAGATTTCCAAATGTAATGAAGGCAAATATTACGCAATCTTCAGTAGTTTAACATGGCCTGCTTCTGACGACTTTAATCGTCCATGTTGTCCATAAATGTAACTGTATCTCAAAGGGACGATGATATTTGTGTTTAATGTCGCCAACAAAAAAGTGAGCAATTAGAATAGCTCAATATTAGCAGTTATTGCCTGTTCGTTTACTGTTTCAACTCAGCATCGAGCAGTGGTTATGACACAGTTAATCGTTAGGTAGAAACGATTTGCATACGCGTAATGTTATGCGTTACCCTAAGCGCACACCTCGAAGGCCATGCATCATGAGAATTGTGTTCAGTAGGTGCAGGGACCGGTATTTTCATTGACAGCCCTAACTCTGGTTTATAAAAACGGGACTACCGGTGCATCCTTTGCAGCCAACGGATCAACGATAGTGTCTGCGGTTGTGCCAGAGCAGGTCATCTATTTCCTATTTCAGGTATATCGCCCTTTAACGCAAAGTATTGCGTGGACATAAAGAAAGGTTTACCAATCATTGGGAAACGCAGAAGAATGAGATCAATTCTAGGGTTATCTAGTGAACATTGCTTGCTACGCTTGTTTATTTATGTCACGATTGTTGCTCTGGAACCTTGGTAACTCAGTTTTGGCTGGAAAGCATTCTTTCCAGTTGTCGTCCACACAAGTCACCTTCAGAGAATCACCGCTCCCTCTTGCCTCCAAGGCGTGCTTGCTACGTGTTTGACGAGGATGGCTTGCACGCATTGGTGATTCTACATGCCATTTAAGTGAAAGCGACGAGCTCCCAAGCCGAAGGTGCACCTGCATCCCAAAATCATCGGGTTTAATAAAGTTTTTGTTTGATGAGTGTGTAACCAACAGTCGGTGTACGAGTAACACGTTTGAAGTTAAGCCTAAGCCACATGTAGGCTTAGGGGCCGCTGCATACATTACGAAATATATGATGCTAGAGGCGATGCTATGTTATCCAAGAAGCACTATGATTCGGGACCACTCTCAAGGTATAGACGAAACAGGAATGTTACGCCCCTCCTCTCTCACCTACGCAAGCTTGTCTTCAAAGCGAGGCCTGGATGCCTTGGTTGCCGTGACGCTTGCGTTGCCGGGGAATATGAAGCCATTTTTTGGGAAACATAATTTTATTGACTGATAGCAAGCAAATTACAGTATCATCAGAAATGTGTTCCGCAGTGGTACCTGGAACATAAATGGGAAAAGGATTAGTAAAAGACAACCTAATGGAAATGATCAGAGCCCCGTTAACCCAGCCTGCGTGAAAGACGCACACTGGTTGCCACTGCCACACCCCGTTGAGGAGGGGATGGATTTTATGGCAGAAAAAACCCACCCGCCACCTACACATCCAACAAGGCATGACAGTTAACAAATGTAAACTTCATTAATAAACGAAACTTATCTTCGTCTCCCTAAGTGCGTTTACCTAGTGAACTCACTCCGATATCCGGTTGTGCTGATCGCACATAGGGCAAAGGAACGTCGACCTGTCAAGCGAACTGCCAATGCAACTGCAATGCAGCCACACGTGACAATGGTCGCATGCACCCAAGCTATCACTGACCCCTCACAGGTACTCTCAGATGAATTGCAGACACCGCAGACATCAGCGTCAATATGTGACGCCATTGGCTCCTTCTTATGGTGCATTTCCACGGTGCTGTACTTCGCGGTGGTTCGCATCTTGTGGTCACGCACCCTTATACTCTGCAGGTAATAGGTATCATCCGGCAGGTCCGGCCATCTTGTCCTCGTAAAACGGCAGAGGACTCTTCCGGGCGCGTCTGCGTGTGGTGGCGTTGGAGGTGCTAGCTTGATTGTTGCACCTCACAGGCGCGTCTACGGCTAGCGGTGCTTTCCCATCACCAGAGGCTTCCAAGGATGTGGATGCCGCTGTCAGCATTTGCACCCTTGATGCGCCTGTGACACCCTCTGTGGATAACACGCAGTTTGGCATACGACCTGCGCAAACCTGGTCAGCA
>SJOL01004449.1:17132-54000 GCA_004794785.1 Opisthorchis felineus | reverse complement strand
CTTCTGCTGTAATATACGGAAGCCGAATCCTGCGTTCTTGGACCTCGAAAATAGCCGCTTCGAGTGGTCGTCTCCATAGACTTATTCATTGTACTCACCAGGAAATTAGTTTTCAATGTATATTTTCATCACATACCACCTCAAGATCAAAATGGGGACGACGCTCTGAGGAACATGATCGCATCTAAAGCCTTAGTATAGCATACACGGTATGATAGCACCGGGGGACAGTGATTGTCCGAAGGTAGGGGCACACGAAAATTTCTGCGGATGCAAAACGGAACGAAACCTAATGAGCCAAAGCTCGGTGGACAAGGTTGTGCATCACCAGTACTTACATATGAATAAACTAAAATGGCGGGCACTGTATACTACAATAGCACCACAAGTGTGAATTTGAATGCGGGCCAAAAAGTAAGAACGCAGATTAATTAAAACAGCCTCTAAAAAAAGTAAGGCAGATTATGGTGGCTTCTGGTTTGAGCATACATACAGCAAAATTCAACATTTTTACGCAGAAATATTATTCTACACACAAAGATTTCGGATAAAAGAGTAGCAGCTGTCTAAGGATCAGCAAAACTCTCTCTCTTCAGACGACAGCTTGCCTTATTTCAGCAAGGAGCTGCAAGTGACCAGATACTTTTCGGTTGGTTGTCGGTTCTGTGAAAACTTGATTTCCTCACCATACTGAACAAGTTGGCATCCCCTAAGACAAGGATAAATGCACAGGACCGAGTCCTTTGCCGAAGCTGCCTGGGCCATGTTTGTTCTTATCGTTCAGTGGCTTGCGTACATCCGAAAGCCACAAGCGGGCAAAGGGTGGAGCATTGCTCTTTAATTTCTCAGCGCGGAGCAGCAATTTTGCCAGCACGGGGACTCAACTACAAAGGCGTCTAAAAGCGCCTTGAACTGGGTATTAGATGCAGCGTAAACAACCGCCGTCCATACACCAACTACCCAAAAGGAGAAAAACTCGTGCCTGATAAAGGTGTGTCCTCTGAAATTGAAAACCTTCTTACCATGTCCCCGCCGTGTGTCAGTTAGATCAACGATGGAAAGTTTTTTGGCCAAACCTTACTCAATTAGGGCATAACTAAGTATTAGATCTCCTCGGAGGCAATGACACCCCAAGGGAGGGAGATCAAGCACGGCCAGAAGCGTCTCATAATCAGCGGATTTAAGACCGGCAACCACTTCCGTAGAAGCTCGTTGGACACCTTCAATGGGGGTTACGTCGTTCCCGAGTACTGAGCAGACGACTTTGTTGGTATATTCACGAAGCAGCCCGACGAAGCCCCTTAGAGTGTCTGGAAATCCATGCGAGTAATACGGGAGATGGTGCACTGAATAATCCTGCAATGCCCCAACATATAATTTGGGAGCCTTGTTATCGGAGAAGACTAGATCAGGGGATCCTTAAGCCAGTTGCTTACGCTTCGTGATCTTTCTCGCCTTCCAAGAGGAATCGCGCACAAATTGACAAGGTGTTGGCAAGTTCGTTTTCAGCACTACCTTTTCGGGAAACTTTTAACATATACATGGACCACAAGCCTTTACTTGAAAGTTATGGAGAAAATAAAACTATGACCCAAATAACCTCACCAATAATGCAAAGCTGGGCCGTTAAACTTGCCTGCTTTCTGTATCGTTTGCGGCACGTTTCTGGATAAGCGAATCGCACTGAAGATGCCCTAAGTCACCTACTCTAAGGGATGTGTCATTCCACGCACCAAAACCGGTCGAGTTGGTAAATATAATGAGTTGTGTTGATGGTATGCTTATCACTGCCACGGAAATGCGAGGAAAAAAACAAAAAACGATCCAGAACTCTCAAGCGCGCTTCGGTTTACTTCATGCGGATGGCCGGGAAATGTTGGAAGTACACTAATAGGTTTTTGGGAACGATCTTTGGAACTAAGTACAGAAGACGAACGTTCGCTATGGGGTGCAAGAGTGATCATCCCAAGACTCCACCGTCCAAAAATTTTAAGGGAATAAGATTCAGGTCATCCAGCTAACACGCGAATGGAGGCTTTAGCCCGACATCATGTCTGGAGGCATGATATCGATCATGGTGTGGAACTGATGGTGCAGCAGTGTGAGGCATGCCTGTAAAATAGGGCTTTGCCCGCAGCGGCACCCGTATCAACATGGCAGTGGTGGTCACGACCGAAAAGCCGCATACACATGGACTGTTGCGTTCCCGTTGGTGTTAATATGATTCTTGTAACCGTTGGTGCGCATTCCAAATGGACAGAAGCGGTGCCCACTAAAACTGCATCTAGTGCGTCGATCATATTCACCCTATGCAGCGAGTTGCATCGCACGACGTACCTGATACGGTTGTTTTCGATAATGGCATGGCATTCACCAGTTCAAAATTTCAACCCTTTTTTGAAAACCAGCGAAATAGAACAGCACCGTACCTCCCGCTTCTAACGGCTTGGCCGAACGCTCGGAGGTAATGATGAAGAATGGATTGGCCAAAAAACCCAGGTCCTCTAAAAACAAGACTAGACAAAACAAGCCTCTTCCGAAGCCACGTACAGCTCCACCTCTACGACCTTTAACTTTACCTCGTTTTCCCATTCCAAAGCCCCTCCCGCTACAACCAACGCAGAGGATTCCTGTTCACCCCCAAAGGAGCCCACTTCTCTCAGATAGTTTGATTACACCACTAGCTTCCTCACTGCACCCTATGCCCTCCCTTTATCTTTCATCTCTTACTATAAGCCTCTTATATCATCTCCTCTAATCAGCCCAGTTCGGCTACCAGTACCCTCCGCCCCCTCCCACGATTGGGTGCTGAAGGCATTACAAGACAGAGCCTCCTGCCCTTTTATTGCCCCTGTCGCACCCTCCCATTTCCTCTTTCTTGAACGCTGCACCCTCCCATCCATTTTGCGTGACCTAAATCTCGCTATTACTGTTCAACTGCCACCATCCTCTGGTGCTGTCGACGGTACTGTTACAAGAGATTACTCGACCCAGCCTTTAACTCTTTGTCCACTGAATCCTGCGGCCTGCACCGCCACCCAATCGCTGTCTCCGTACCAATCACGGTGCGTCCAAGCATCTTATTCTCACACATCTTTAGCTGCTCCCACCTCACCCACCAATTCGAGGACTCCGAGTCCCCTGTTCCTATTCCATTCCATACTGACCTCCCCGGGCTTACGAGCTTTTTACCACCCTACCCACCTTCTCTGATTCCGCTGGTAATATTTCTGTCCTTCTAGTCAACACCCGCTCTCTCTTACCTAAATTGCACTACATCCAAGCGATCTCCACTATAGCTTGTCCAACCTTCATATCATCACTGAGACGTGGCTCTCTCCTAGCACGCCTGATGCTCTTATCTCTCTTCCGGGATACACTATCTTCCGTTCCGATCGTTCCCACCGCCGTGGTGGTGGTTGCCTCATATACTCCAGAACTGAAATGGAGGTCTCCCTCATTGACGATCCACTGCTGGCGGACACTCCAGACTCTGTTTGGCTTTCTGCCTGTCTGGCTAACCCGCCGTTCATCCTCGGGTGTTTATACATGCCCCCTCCACACTCAGCTAGCTCGATTAACCAACTATCCACGCTTCTTTCCCACACCCAAGCTCTACCTCACCCAAACAAATTAATCGTCAGCGATCTCAACTCTCCTTAGGCCTCCTGGCCTCAACAAAAATCCTCTTTGCGCCTTTCCCCTCTGCTTGCTCAACTTGAAGTCGAAGGCTGGTCCCAGCTTGTAATGCAACCAACACGCGGTCCCCACACCCTGGACATTGCCCTTGTCAATGGTTATCTGTGTCCCACCGCTGCAGTTGGCCCGAAGTTCCCTGACAGCGACCATCGTATTGTCACTTGCAGCTGGACAAGTACTCAACCTTCTCCTCCCCCTCCCCCCTCAAGCTCCTTTTCTCTTTCCCCTAGCATATTTGAAGCCTTTGCAGTCTCGTTGCACCACAAAACCTGGAGCGAGTACTTTCTCTCTCTTGACACGCAAAGTGTGCCCAACATTTTTACGGCAATGCACTGTCATCACTATGTCTAGTTGCCCCAACAACAGCTTCCTGTGTCTCCGGTTGTCCCTCAGCCAGACGACTATCCGCTCTAGGCCATAAACTTAAGAAGTATCGTAGGCTCTTCCTCGAATCCCATGATCTCTTACTCCTTATTCTAATCAACAAACTCATGACTGAGATTACCACGGCCAAAATGTCTTTTGAAAAACGCGAGGAATCTACCGCCGTAGCCCATTCTCTTCAGTCTAAGATGCTGGAGTGCCTCTTTTACAGGCGCTGCTTCTCTAGTTCATCTGCAATTCCAAATATTGTGGCCGCTGACGGGGAGCCTCTTTCCGACCCTGCTGATATTGTAGAATCCCTAAACTCTTATTTTGCCAGCTGCTATGTTCCCTCCGCATCGACCCTATATACTCATTGCCCCACTCCTGGTCCCGAAGCAACCACATCTGTTGACGGGGCAAGCCCCACCTTCTACACATTCTCAGTTACTTTTTCTGACTTAACATCCTCACCCGTCCGCCTTAGAGACTCCAATTTCCTAGGCACTGACGGTATCTCTTCGCTCATCCTAAAAGCTGGCGGCTAGGACATTCCCACCCTCATCCTTAATCTCTTCAATATCTCCCTTATCACTGGCACAATTCCAACTCAGTGGAAGCACTCCACCATTGTACCACATTATAAGTCAGGCCCACGAACTGCTACAACTAGCTATCGTGGCATCCACCATACCTGCTTGCTCTCCCATGCCCTTGAGCGCCTAATCAAAGTCCCCGTCATGGATTACCTGCTCACCATCAAGACCCTTACCAATCGGTAGTATGGGTTTATAACACGGCGGTCAGCTAACACATGTCAGGTTGATTTCTTTAATCATATTTGTTCCACCTACGATGCCGGGCTGAGTAGTATTCTGGTCCCGCTTGATTTCGGAAGGGCTTTTGACCAAGTCCTCCACGGTGCACTCCCCAACAAATTATTGTCTACGGGGGTTGATGGCCCTCTACTAGGATGGTTCACTTCTTACCTCACTAGGGGAACCCAGGTCACCAAGATCGGGGATCTCTCCTCATCACCTATTCCCATCACCAGTGGAGTAATTCAGGGTAGCGTGCTTGGCCCCCTACTTTTCTTACTATATATTAATAATGTCACTGATTCGATCACCCATGGATCCCCATTTCTGTTCGCTGACGATATTAAGTTAGCCTACACGTTTAAGGCCAGTGACTGTTTCCACTCTTGCTAATCTGAATTCCTTTTCCCACTGGCCCTATAACTCCTGTCTTTCTTTCGCCGTTCTTTCGATTACAGATTTCTCCTGAGATGCTTATTCTTAATGGACTCTCCATTCCTACTCTCCCCGAAGTGAGAGACCTAGGTCTTAGGTATTCCTGTGCGTTTAATTTTTCCCAACATGCTTGGTGCAGAGTGGCTAAAGCCCGCAAGCTGTGCACCTTCATTCGCCGATCCTTCCACAATAAGTCATGTTTAATTGCCATCCTTAAGCGGTTTGTAAGACCCATGCCTGAATCCAGCCCTAAATTCGCTTCATAGTATTCTCAGACATGCCGGAATGCTGTGGAAAACGTGCAGCACTTGTTCACTAAGTCCTTGTTTCCGGCGTCATCCACACTGCCGTATCGTCTTCGCTGTTTGTCACTTGGGTTGGATCCTTTATGGCTGAAGCGCATTAGGTTGAACCTAGGCCTTCCGCATCGCCTAACCTGACGACGGGCTTACATAGCTGACTGCCGTCCTGAATTTTCTTCCTGCCCTCCCTACGGTATCCGCAACTCTGGATTTTTGCTCCCATTGCCGACCCGTCGAACTGTCTTTAGACAGAACTTTTTGTTCGCCTGTATTCCAAACTATGGAACAAGCTCCCCTCCCACATCCGTAATATATCATCTCATGTAGGCCTTCGAAGGACTCGGTTCTTATCTCTCCATTGAGGGAGCCGAGCATCTTTTCGCGCCACGGCTTACACTAGACACTTTCTTTGAAACGGGCCCTAAGTCCTATTAATTTGCGCTCTCACACCAACTGTCCTATTACTTGATACTAGCATGGACATTCGCCAGCTTCAACCCATTAACGTTAACCCACAAGTAAGACAACTACCCGGCTAAGTGTTCTTGTCCATAAATCACCATATTATCCATCTCTTATGCAGACGTTCACCTCCTGGGAATACATATGCACCTGCTCTCCGAAGCGTAGTTGTGTTACAGAGAGTGTCTTGTGCCTGCCATCACAATTGTTTTCATGCTTGTCTTCACTGACCTCTCTGTATTTTCTTACCTCTGGCCTTAAGCTGCTATGCCCAGCCAAATTATTCCTAGTTCTTTCAAGCCTGGTCCCATCCCTGAATAACACTGTCAGCTCTATTTAATGTCTGGTGCTTTGCTTTGACTAGATTTAACTAACCTTAGCCAAACCGAAGCCTTAGTTCCTCACTGTTCAGAACCATTACGCACCCTCCGATCACGTGCAGTTCACGCACATCAAATAGCGGGTCTGAAAGAAATACTTGTTTGGTTCCACAGTCCACTCATTTACACATACACATAACACTGTGGTGCGCCTCTACTTGACGTGGCGGTTCACATCAATGCTTCGTCGTCGTTTAGCCGTAGTACACATGCTCTGAACATCCCCAGTCTACTCCCATGGCCCAAAAAGTAGCTGCCGTTTCATTTGCCTCCGCGACTTGCCTCTCCCAGTGGCTGTTTGCTGTTTGCTTGTTCGAACTGACTGAGCTGTTTTATTGGCCTAGCTTGCCCCCGACTAGATGAAATATCTGGTAGCTGGAGTTATTTATCAATGCACAAACCGCAATTATGACTGCCTGGTGGCTTGTCACCCTGCAGATCTGGTAGCATGCACGAGGAATGAAAACCCCGTGTGGTGGATGGGTACGCCCTGCAGGGAGGGTCGGCCTGTTATGTCGCACCATGGTGCGTTCGGATACTTGCCACCCCTCCAGTAGCACGGGTGCATTGCCCATCACCGGTGCTTCTGAGCCTGGCCGTTAACTCGGGAAAATCATAAAAGAGCACCGTTGTTGTTTGTCTGTAGCTGGATTAGACTTGTCCCGGTTGTCACTTGTCTGGCAATACCAAGAACTAAAAGCGGATGACAGCAGTCCTTTCGTTTCGTTTAGAAAAGAATACATGCATGGGGTAGACTGAAGGCACTGTGCGAGGCTCATGGCTGACATCGACGTGCAAGGAGTTGCCACCATCGTCTTAGTTGGGCTGCACCACTCCAAGTCCACTTTATCATCCAAACATAACACACATGTTCTTCCCTTTTGTTCTCTAAAGCAATCATATACACATAAAACGTAAATCCTTCATTGTTTCCTGATTACCAGCAGTCACAACTAGCGCTAATGGCTGTTTTTTGCTATGCATCATTCGTTTCTTGGAGCTGACAGCAGTGACTCGGTGACAGGTCATCTATACTCTTACCTTTCTGTTGAGTTGACGTAGTACATTCCAGTTAAACTACGGCTCTTACCCATTATCCCGGAAGCTGTTGCCCAACCGCTTATTATTTGTCTGCTGTCCCTGTTTACATTAACATAAGGAGACCCTGTGACTGGATTTTTTGTTTTTGCTGAGCTAAAAACTAATGCCATATAATCGCCTGTTCCAACCAATCCAACAGCTAGCCTCCCAGCCTCGGCGGCTAAGTCCTTACCTTTCCTAAACTAGGCACCTACTCTGGCCCAGCTAGTACTTGGTTTCTAGGTCAGCCAACAAAATCCACCCTTTCCTGGGTTCATTTAGCTTGCTGTCATCCGCTTTTAGATTTTTTTCCATTGGACACCTTTTTTACATGGTGCCTCCTTGCACTCACCAGACGCTACTGCTCTCATCCTATTCCTTCCTCATTCCCCCCTTCCTAAGCTTCAAACTTCGGCTGTGGTTGCGCAAACGCCCCGTACAACCGTTATGCATTCAAACTGGCTTGTCCGCGGTCTACACTGACACGGTCCTCCAACTGAATCGAAAGTACCCACGACTCTACATTGGCTTGATTCTACCTGTGTCCATCTCCTCGTCTAAACCAGATCAAGCTGCCACGGAAATGCGTATCCCCTGTCCGATTGCGGCAACTTTGATGACCGTTACGGGGCTGCCCAGAAACCGAAGTATGTCAGTGCAATGATGGCATTGCACTGCCATACCCAGTCTGATGGCACTCCTGCAACTACTTTCTTCAGAAACTCGACCGCAGCCCCTCGCCCACTCGAGCCTGTAATCGCAACCACAAACAAATTTTTTACCTGGCCCCAACCGCCGCATTCTAAACCGCTGAACATAACGTTCGGATTTAACCAACCAAGTTTCCTGCCGCAATTTCGGTTTACCTCTTCCGCAAGTTCAATTTCATTTACGGTGTTCGACTGGCCCTACGCATATGCACTATCTCTCCATCAAAACTATCCTTTACATCTGACTTCCCTACAACAGTGACACCAGTGAGTCTATTCAGTTTCAATGCAAGCCATATTTTTGAGGCACAACTTGCCATTTGACTCCAGATCGAATTCTTCAATCTCCCTCTCCATTTTGCATTTTGTGGCTCTAGCCATTTACTCGACCGCCCAAGGCCACTCATGGCCAGCAACGGTTTTCAGTTTTAGTTCAGGTCAGCGGGCTTCATCCTCGAACTTGTCGTACCTCATGCCTATTGTCCTGTTTTTTTGGTTCCCACAACAGCGGTAACTTTTCACGTAACAAACATGCCCGTTGTGTTGTCACCTGCCGCGTTCAGGTTTTAGTGACCCGATCATGCCTCAGTCGGCATGTTCCCTGCAAGTTGGAAAATAAACTTGCCATTATTATTACATCGGATAATGCCCACTGCTTGTAGCGCCGCCCTTTTTTCACGCAATCCGCTGTACCCACAACCCCCTCAGTCATGCTTTTATTCTGACTGTACCATTATGATCATGCCTGACGGTATGCCACCCACCAGTTGGGAATAAACATTGTTATCAATAATATTATTATTAGTTCATTGCAATACAGAGTTACGCCGCATAGTACTACAGGCCAAGCGCCCTGTGAATTGTTCATGAAACGAACACGTTTGGGTATGCTGCAGCCGGATTGGGTGGTTGTGGTCAAAAAACGGCAGTGCCATGAAGCAAAACGCACATAAAAACGCAACACAATGCGAAATGGCGTACCCACGTACCCATTTAAGGAATGGGTACGTGGATGCATGATATCAACAAACCGTAACACTATCGATATGCTGTAGGAAAACGGGAAGATAATAGGCCACCAATTAGACCATGTCGCAACTAGGAAGCATGGACCAGAACAAACACCTAAGCCGATGGTACAGGTGGACTCCGGATTGAAGCAAGCGAAGTTGCTACAGAGTTGCCAAAGTGCCTACGCTGATCAGCACAGAAGCCAAAGCCGGTTGAATGTAGCCAAGCAGAAGTTGGTCAAATCTAACGGTGGAGGACTGTGGTAGCAGCTTGGATGTGCCAGGGAGTCTGCACGCGTGCGTATTTATTCGTGAATCCACTAGCGAACTGTTCTGTGACTCTAGTGGTTGATCGGATGTGTCCGATGGATTGCATGCATTCGTGTCTACACGTCAGTGCACGAGAGGACTGTTTGTATGATGTCTGGACATGTGATTCAGTTGTATGCTTACCCGTTTCAAGGTGGACCAGTTCGGCCGCGTGTGCACAATGCGCACGTGTCCTTGCGCACGTGGTTTTTAACTCGCTTTGAACCAACAATTAACATTAATTATTATTAGTTAATTAAATGATAATAAATTAACAATGAATTTCGTAAATTAAGGTAAGGTATCGGTCTAGCGACCACTGCTTCGCAGCGTCTACATCCATTGGTAGGGCTCCCGAGTTGGAAATCCAGGATTTCAAGTCGTCCGCAAAAGGTTATCACTGACCTGAGAAAGCATCTTTGGAATAAACATGGCCTCAGCCATAGTGTAACCGTTGCCTTAGAAGTTACTTGACGGTTTCTGAAAAGTTGGTACGATCACTCTCAGTCAATTATCTCAAATACTGGTGTGGGTAACATGTGCACACGCCGCCAAAATTTAGATGCATTCTTCGAATAGTGGAACCCCACAGCAGATTTGTTCGCCTGATTGGTGCATTTTGGAAAATCCGACCTTGAGGCTTGAAACAGTTGAAAAGCAGCTTATAGCAAACATGGAAGCAGCCAGGCTGAACGAACCACACGATCTCACCAGTGAGTGAGGCACACGGCAAAGGTATTTAACACAGCCTCAATAGTTTAGAAAGCCCAAGACCATCAGTAACCAGCCGTCTTTATCGCGGCGTGATTACCGCCCGATATCTATGGCTGCCACATGACGTTGCAGTCACATTCGTCACAGGTGTCTGCTTTTACATACTGATTATGCCACAAGACATTGAGGGTGGTTGACCCGAAAGCACCAGTCGCACGGAAATACCTTGGCAAAATCCAACAAAATCAGAAGGGATACTGCGACCGGTGTGTCACTGTGGCCGGGGAAACAGACGTAATTACGCAAGTCAATTTCAAGGCGGGAATGTCCGAAAGGTTGCGTAATAGATAGCCGGGTTGGAGCAGCGTACATCGATTTTTCTTACCACAACTGCTGGCATAACGGATAATAACACCACTGAGTTACAATGAACCTTCAGTGTACCAGACTTGCTACAGACCATTCCATCACCCTTTCATTCGGTAGTAAATTGCACGAAAACATCTCCCTATACGCCGCTAATAAAGGTGAAAGTACGGCCCAAGATAAGCAATTCAACCGCTCGGTTTAGTGGCAGTTGCAGTAGCACCCGTTGGGGAGGTGTGGTTTACCGGCAAAAGAGAAGGTAGGATCTTGCAGTGGTCTGGGTACCCAAAAAAGCTACTTTAGGAAGTGTGTGGCAAACAAATAAATATAATTACTCTGAATTGAGTACACAATAATAAAAAGGGTCGAATGGAACAGACTCACTAAGAATTGTTCTTTTTAAAATAGTTCGTCGTTGGCCCAGGCCAGTGAATAAATAATAATCCGATCGTGGATGTCCATGGTTCTTCTTTCCGGGAAGCTCTCATATATAATAAACTCCGAAGATAGTCTGAAATGTTTTGATCCCAGAGTTAGCACATGAAGCTCGCGAATGACCGCTGTAAGCGCCAGTGAAATGAGAAGAGAAAATCGGAGAATGCGATCACGCCTGTATTGTATGTAGTTTGTACAAATGCGCGTTTTTGTGGTTTTGCGTATTCAAGCAAAAAACGTTTATGAAATTGATGAAATACGTAACGTTATAATGAAGGCAAAAGAAAGGTACAAAACACCACAAACTAATCTAACCTGCTATTCTCCTAATGTGTTCCAGTGCATTTCCAGCGCGCACCTGCTTGAGCGCGAACCCGACGCGGCCGAACCTGTTCACCTGGCCCGTGAATACTAACTGGTCCATCGACATTAACATGCTTCATTGTAACTGTGTTCCGGTCGGACCGTTGGACCTTTGATAATACACACGCGGACTCTACTCCACTTTGGGAGTTTTGTCTGGGCTCTTTCACCAGACTTACCTTGCTGAGAGCATCGTAATGTACGATATGAAGAGCGTGCAACCTGAAACTGCAGAGGGCCTTACACCACTGCGCCAGTTCTGAGCACCGTGTTGGACGAAGTAGAAAATCTAGGCAAGTACACCCAAGTTACAGCAATAATTATCGAGTTCCAGGTCCTTTACTACAACAAGTTAGTCCGTTTTTATATCAGGATCAAGTGATTTAACTGTCAAATGCTGGCATTCCACAAGGCCAAGCGCCCAAAAAGTGGGCGAAAAATGCTCAACTGTTGCCGAATTTCAGTCACGTATCAATGGGGTTCAACAGAGAGCGGTATTCAGATGGAGCAAGCAGACAGCAAGGGTATGGTGGCTTACGCATGTACATCGGAATATCTGGGTGGATGTGAATGTAAAGAGCCATAGAGCACCACGTATAGTGGGCAAAAAATGCTTTTTACAAGCAAGTCAACAGTGAACTAACAATGTGATCAAATAAGTCCATGGACTGAACCTTGTTTGGTCGCATCAACTCCTTGTGTCCCAGCAGCCACAGCCGAGCGTATTTTTGAAATTGAGGGATGACTTATCCTCCCAAAAATCCTAGAGGTTGGGAGCACACGGCTACTAATGTTTTGGGCGACAAAAGAGCCAAGATGCGAACCAACGTTTTGCATCAAAGAGTAATAGTCGTTTCACACAGTAATCTGGTCTAGGCGGTCCTTGGTAAAAGCAATACATTCTGTCGATCTCTTCCACCACCATCGTTTGCCTACGGGATCAAAAACCAGAAGGGTGACAGTGTAGCTCAAGGTAACATGCGAATGTCAGATTGATTATGTGTAAAGCTTTATGTTGGCCGGATGAGCGCTTCGAGCTTCATTCGCAAGAGATGGTACGAGACTTTATAGCACTTAACTGTGAGGGAGCCAAGCACGGTGTGACAAACTGCAAACAACTGTCTCATTTCCGCGCAACGAATGATATATTAAAACCGAAAGAACTTTTTCATCGGCGGAAGATTCGGCAGTATCCAATAGACCCTAATTTCAGCCATGGTGTGGTTGACCGGTACGTATATTTGTAATCTATACTAATCTATATGTTGGACGCCTAACATAAATGACTGGCTGCTAACCAGTTATTAATAGCCACACCTGCTGAGTTCTTTCGACTCTGTCTAAATCGATTTAGAATGAATGATCTTTCGTTTAGCCAACATATCAAAAGTTGCTTTGCTATGTACCCCTTCCCAGATCCATCAGAACGGTATGAGAGTTCTACCTACTAAGATGCCCCATGCATCGAACGAATGGACCATTTTTGCAGCGTGCGATAGTGGATAGTCAAGCAGTTAAAGTGAACGAGACAAACTTCGAACAACCCCAAATAAATATATTTTGCGTGATGTGAAGAAATAAATTGGGATGAATAAGCTAGATGTCATCACCTGTAGGATGTCAAGAAAGACAACGCGTGTACATGGCGTTGAAGCGGAGAATGAATCGGGCGTTAGACCAACGTGGGGTTCATTTTCCACCCTCATTGCACGTGGTTTGTTCTGAACTAAGCAAAAGGTAAGAATGCAACCGAAAACCAGCTTAGGTAAAAGAAGCAAATGAGCGAAGTTGTTTTTCATGGAACGGCGTTTGTAAGTATTTTCACTGCTCACCAGGATGAAGAGTGACGTCGATGGTGTGCAGTCTGAAACCACTGCCTCGACGATCCCATCCAGCCGCTGCGTCAGCGCACTCCATAAAAGGGAGGTTTGCAAACACTCTTTCAACTGAAGCCAACGCCAATCCACTCCTACATGGGTTTAAAATTATTGGCCTAAATTTAAGAACACAACTTCCCAAGCCTTCCTTGTAGACTTGAACTTTCTTGTGTGTCTCAGTTGTCGAATATGTGATTCAGATGTTGCAACATCATTTATAAAGTAGGGCAAATGTCCCAATGGGGAATCGTACATTGGTTGTACTTCCCGATCGAGAAGGACAGAGTAGCAGTCTGACTAAGTAGAGGTTCATCACGGGCTCACCTTCTCTGAAGAGAGGCAGATTTATAAATAAGTGCCAGAGGACAAAATGAGCAAAACCGAGAATGGTCCTCTGAGGAGTTTCCTCCAGTTGTTGTGTTTCACAGACGTGTTGGAAACTTTCCAAATTCCCAAAGCGTACTGATAAATCCCTGAGTTTCAGAAGGATCTTTGAGCTGTCTTTGCATTACGCTGACAAAAGACTCCATCTAGCATATTATTACAAGAACTTACTTAGGTGGACGGGTTCAAAATCCTAAAAGCACATCAACAGTCACCACGAAATGCAAACAAGCCCTCTAGATCAGAGTACTTTTGCATGTGGAACCAAAGAGAGTCCAGATAGTGCTTGGCAAAACTAATTGGGCTATCAAAAGTAAAGAAACTAACGAGTTTTATCTTCTTGACGGTGAAAAAATAGATGAAGCTGGTTGAGGCGGCTGAAAAGTGGCGGAGTCAGAGGATCTGACGAAGTTTCGTGTGAATCAGTCAGCTGAGTTTGTTGCTGGTTTCCAACGCAACGAAACGCTTGTCTGTAAGAAATTGCGCCTAACCTCTGATATGCGGATTGTGGGTGGGTTCGAGCGGTTGGAACGTAATCAGACCTTGGTGCTTGATGTTCATTCCCATAGGAGCTATAAGAAATGTCGTTGGCCTCGGATGTTTGAGGGCGTAACAAAGTACATATGAAAAACCCAGTAGTGACAGAGCACCGCAGTAATCTGGACGAAGTCCACTGTATAGAAGAAGTAGAACAATGCCACGAAGCGATTGTACCGATATGAGTTAAACCACTGTTGTATGCCTGTGAAGAATAAATTTAGTGCTCCCGTAAACGACAATGTTACGCTACATCACCTGTAACTACCTATGGAATCTTTCTACAAGGCCATTGACACAAGGATGATACCCAGTCATTGAAATTGCACGAACACCTAAAGCTGCTGCAAGAAAGTTGGATAATAATGAAGAATAACCTGTGGAAAATTTTTGGTTGTTATAGTATTAGGGTAGCCACCACCAGCTACACTATAATTTGTAAAACACTTGAACTACAATTTCTGTTGTCAGGCCGTTAAAGCTTCCGACCGACTCACATCAACAGACAGAGGATATCCCGCTACAGCACTAAGTGTCTGAACATACTCGCACAGACGTTGCGTGGCCTGACATCAGGTGTTTTGAAGATTCTCAAAAAAATCGTTCAATGCTCCTTTGGTGCCTAGCTGCCATTCCACTCGATGAAGGCACGAGGTTGAAATAATCTGATGTTGCTCAAGCCTAGGTGGGAGCGGTCAAGATGCTTTATGATGAGCCTTAGCGTTGATAAGCCAAGGAATCTAAGGCTCATTGACGAGCATTACGTTTGACGAAACAGATGAATGAACGGACTCTAGCATCTGACAGGTGATACAGAACACTAAATACCGTAAGCCTGGAAAAGTCGTAGCACCAGCAGCTTATCAAACAGCACTACGCCTTCAGTTTTCGAAGAAATGGGCCACAAGCGCAGAACATTCAGTCGTTGCAGTACAAAGTCAATTTCCAGGTGACAACCAACGGCAATGGTACAAAACGAGGCGCCTGCTTCGGAATTTTGGGGCAAACTTATTTGGTATTGCTCGAGAACTGTGAGAAGAAACCTAGAAGCCGAATCTTTTTCGGCAAGTTCTAATCACCAGATGGGGCGATGGAATCAGCCAGGTGCATATGATCATCAAATGGCAAGAATACTCTGCCTTCAATAGCATATCGGAAATATCTGACCGATTAACAGGTGTTGGGGAGGCTGCAGGCAAATATTCTGTAGCTTTATTTTGATGCATAGAAAAGCTACAACCAGACGTATATCAGGCCCCGTCAAATAGCTCCGTCAACAGCTATACTTAGAACACGAACCATGATGCTCGTTGGCGCAGTTGGGCCTTGATGGCAGAGCAGAAAAGCTTGGAGGAGAGCTTTATGACTGCATCATCGGTTACCTAAGGTTTATCTGGGTTTCCTTGGAGAGCTGTTGGTCAGCGCGTAGCGTGCATGCTACGAGGTGTAAAACTAATCAGTGAATTTATCAAATTTGAACGGGCAGACTCAAGTACTTACGAGTGGCAGTAACTTAAACCATAATAATTCGAGACCAATGCTACGGCCAGATGAAGAAAGTGAGGTGTGTTCAAATTAACTTTTGGCGGCGCTCACACTTACGTCGTACCGCCATATACGTCCAAAGATTTGTAATGTACTGCTCAGTGCCTGGACTCACGACCGCAATGTCATCCAACTAGGCGTAGTCAAATTACAATGCGGAGACAACCGACAGAGTTATCAAAATATCTGGGGTGCGCCATCAGGACAGAATAGTACCTAGAGAAACCCATGGGGCCTAAGTAGTATAATGACGGAAGCCTTCTGCATATTCCGACTTGCGACTGGCATC
Source organism: Opisthorchis felineus (assembly GCA_004794785.1). Classification (NCBI taxonomy): domain Eukaryota; kingdom Metazoa; phylum Platyhelminthes; class Trematoda; order Opisthorchiida; family Opisthorchiidae; genus Opisthorchis; species Opisthorchis felineus. Next base: position 37,922 of record SJOL01004449.1, on the reverse strand, counting down.
TGAGGACAAGTCAGTACTGGGCCGTCTCCGCTGAAGTTCGTAGATGGCACCACTGACCAAGTGAGTTCATAGATATGTGAGATTAAGTACCTACGTGGAATGGCAATTTGATTGCCCTCCCTCCAATGACTCACTTCAGTGTAGTTCATTTCAGCGACCGTATGCAAAGCGTAAGGACTTTTGGAGGAGCAGACAACTTCGGATTCCAAGATTCACTTTTGGCTTGTCACAGACGAATAGGCTTTGATTAAGGATGGAATAACTTACAGGCGTAACACACGTGGTGGTTTTGATGAGATCGCATAAAATCGTGGGAATGGCTTATCACTTCTTGGTTTGACTGCTCATCAGGGTCGACTGAAAATACCAAAAGACGGATGTGGACAGGGTACACATACACAATGTGCTTGCGATCGCCCTCTAGCAGCAATCGACCTCGAGCATGTACCAATAATCTAAATAGTTCAAGAAAGACTAATAATTACTGGCATGATGATGCACAATGTGCTGAGGAAACATGCCCCGGTAGTTAAAAGTTACCTTCATATGCGCGGATGGCTGTGCAATTATTAATACGTATGACAAAGCAATCGACTGGCTGAATGTTCACGCTTGCTTCCAATTCAGTGCCAACTGAAAAAACCAATTCCACTTTGCTTATCGCTAACGCGGAACTGACGACCGAAGAGTGGCTTCATAATCAGCGCCGAAGCCATACAACAGCAGTACATAGTAATGTCTAATTGTTATAAACTACGAGGAAGGAAGGTAATGAGTAAAGTAATGAGAAGAATAGGGGGTAATTATTTGGTGGAAAGAAATCTTATATCCCTAGGGAAGACAATCAGGAACAAGGTACGTGCCTTTGAACCGCTCCAAAACGAACAACGATGAACGTGGTGTCGGAGTAACGAGTCGTCAGTGGGACCAACCTAGAGATCTTTGCGAACCTCACCCAACATAAGTTCAGAAAGCGCCCACTGACCAACTTTATGAAGGTTTACATGCGCTCGGAAGTGACAGCTGGGATCGATTATGCGACGTCATGTGTGTTTTTCACCCATGTGCAAGGTGACCCACATGGGTCCCGGCTGGGCCAACGCGAAGCTCTCAGGGCACCTAGTTAAAGTGTGGTTATCTCCATCTCTTGTGGCTGTGTCATGGCGGGCCTCCCACAAACCTTTCACCAGTAATGGTTTGGGGTGGAAAGCAGCGCTCTCTTTGATAGATGGCGACCGAGTATGTCGCATGGACTAGTAAAAGAAATAAGTACACGGAGGCTTGGTCAAAAAACGTCTTAAAATATACTGCCCAGTAGTCTGGATCAAGTCAAACGGTGCTTGTAATATTTCCGATATTTTTCAGTGTAATTCTATGAGTGGTGCCCGGATCTTTAACAAAATCAGTAAGGGTTTCTGGAGCGAGGCAAAGAACGCTTAGCAAAGGCTTGTGAAATGAATATGTTGGACTAGCGAAACTGCCGAGAAGCTGTATTTTCGCCTCCATCCAGCGATATCGGGCTTATATTGCTCGGATCTCCCGCGATTCCTACTTCTGACCGACTGCTTGTGGCTTGGGTGCATACAGCCCGCACCTCTATGGGGATTTTCGCATACTGACTGAAGCTCGTGAAGTCTCGTTTCTTGCGCAACATTTGCACAGTATTCTTGTCATCCGGCTGCATGTTTTCGAGTATCTTTTATGAACGTTTGCCGTCTGAGACGCATTCGGGAACAAACTTTTCAGCAATATTACATTCTAGGAGGTTCCTCTGAACGACGTACGATCTCTGTATCTGCCTGAAGTGGTGTCCAGATCGGTAACTGAGCACCAATAGTGAATCACCAAGCAAGGAATAGCTTCCAGGACTACTAGACTAACCACAAGAACAATTGTGGCTTGGTTTCAGACTCGTAAACAATGAACTGCGTGCGGCGGTTAGGACGGACAGTTTGTAGTAGCGAATATTGCAGAATTGAGGGGGACGTGCAGGTAAAAAAAACAGATAAAAACAAAGCAGTGAGTTTTCAATAAAGAACGAGAAAACAAGAACAACACTACAGGTCGCACGACACCTCACTGAGGAGGGCACATGAATGAGTTGTTGCGTGACACGCTGGCTGAATTAAGTTGCCTCCTAAGGAACGGTGTCATATAATTTAATGCAAAAGAACAAGAATATTCCCCATTGAGATATATAAAGCAAATCAATCACCAAGGCAGTTCCAACGATGTGATCGATTCTTTCCGTTTACACTATTCTGGCTTCCATCTAGTAGCGACTGATTCAGCTAAATATAGCACCTTACCATTGTATTCCTCTATATGACGTATAAATCAGGTGCTGAATCGATATAGTGACGGAATACCGATGGGGCCTTGGCACCATTGAGAAGCACCGTCAGCTAAGAAAGACGGAGTACTTCCCGTTCCAGACACAGCAGCCTATTGCACCCGGTGTATCATGCAAAAGCCCATTTATATGCGCTCGATTTAAAGATTTAACTGAGAGATGGTCCTTCAAATTTTAGAAAAAGCATCTCCCATGATATCGGCTGTTTACCAAGCCCTTTACTGTGGTTGGAGTCTGGTACCTCGACAGGCGATGTGGGCCAGTTCAGCTCTGGTCTGTTTTTGTGTTCCTCGTGCTCCGTCTCCAGATCATGAGTGGCACGGCTTGTGGTGTCTTTTGTTAGGCATCTGCTTTAACAAACAGGACACAACAAGACAATCGGCCATCTAGCATACGAAAAGCACATGACTGAGTCAACTTACGTGATGCAACTTACGTGAAGCAACTCACTAACAGTACGAGTAACTGACTTGTTAAAAAAACATTCGTCGCGCTTCGGCATTGTCCATTCATTGTTTCTATGAAATGCCCGCAGCACCTTAAGGATCAGGCATGAGCAATCTTGAGTTTTCAATGCACAGTGGCCAAGCTTCGCCGCCATAAGGCAATGTTGGTCGCCTTACCGTGCTGTGGACCCCGTCTTTCACCGTCAGACAGAGATGTCTAAGTTTCAGAAAGTGCTTCTGGCATTCAGCTCGTCAACACTGCTGCCAATCGATGTAAACAAACTATACAAACGGGCAAGTCTGTGCGTATTGCCAACACGGTACCTTCAAAAAGGCCCCTTTTTCTCGGAAAGGGCCTCATACTTGGTTCTTCTGTCTTTTACTACTAATACTACTTACTACTCGCTTGGTGTTCCAAATGATCCGAATGACCGTCTTAAAATCTGTCTGAGTTCAAGTTTCGCTTAATTTTTCTAATTAATTCTAACGGAAATCGGGACCAACTTACTAGTGTCTAATTAGAAGTGTTGTGTGTCAGTGCAAGCATCGGAAATTGCATAGCGGGTTTTTCCGTTGAAACATTCCAAGATTATGAGTGGTGTTTTTTCTCCCCACAAACGTGCCTTAGTACTGATACGATCGGGTCCCGGAAAGTCTGACCACAGGACACCTTCCGTCTTTATCGAGATTTGTCCTGTGGAAGGTGTCATGTGACCATGATGGTCGGTGGATATTCCGAGACGACAGTCTGGCTTTTCACCAGCAGTCAGGCTGATTGGATAAATCGACATCTGTTTGAACCGAAATTTATGCCAAAGTTAAATTAACCAGGTTTTCAGATCATTCAGATAACAGGTAGTCCAAGGGGTAACAGCCCAGTACCCTTAGCCAATGAGTCACATGACCGATCCCTGCACACCCATCTGACTAGTCCAATAAGGAGGATGAACCATATGCGTCTAACATCCGTGGGATAGGACCACACTTTTATCATTGTCTTACCTAAAACCGTTGAGAGAATTCGTGTAAGTTGTTGCTCGGACTCAGGTCAACAACCAGGAATTACAGTTTCCCCTCCAGGGGCTATGAATCTGAACAACAGGTAGATTAAGCGTTTCATGAGGTACTGCTTCATTTTGCACCTCATTGTCCAGCTTAAGCATAAAGAATAACAACACGCATATCGATTGCTCGGATTTGAGTTTTCATATAAGTGCCTAGCACTGGATTTTTGCTAACCTGTAGAAACGGGGATGCGGCTGATTCTGTGGCGGAAAGCTGAACACTGTAGAATTCCGAAGGTCACAAAAGTTGCTCACGGCACCGGTTGAATCATGAGTGGCAGTATGGATAACTGTTGTCGAATAGGCTGGCGGTCTTAGACTTCATGCACCTTCGAGATGAAATACTGCTTATGTACGCATGTACACGTTAGTATGATACAAAACGGAGCACATACGCTCTCTCCGGGTATGGCCGCAACGAGCCGAATCCTTAGGGTGAAAGGACCGGTTAGCCCGCGTTATAAGTTCATGCGAAAATTGTCGATTAGGTTGCTGGTGACCGTTGTGTTAAACCTCGAAAATAAAATAATTTGGTGGCGATCGATCGTTCAGCTGTAGCACCCCTTCGGTACCTAACTGCCATGCCACCAGAAGGAAGCATGAGGGCTGGGATACTGCCAGGTTGCCCAAGCCTAGACAGGGGAAGTCAAGAGGCAGAGGTCAGATTCGAACGACGGACCTTCCGATCAGTAAATCCGCGCTCTAACCACTGAGCTATCTCGCCCCCAATTTGGTGGACACAGAGCCAACAGGCGGCTGTTGTCATGGTGAAATGGAAGATGGGTGAATACATTCGATGTGAGGAAGGAGAGTGTAGGTAACAGTTGATAGTACTACTTTAATTTTCTACAGCGGACTTTTACAACAGGATGAGCTAGTCCATCCACGCTGGTGACCGGTGTAAAAATCCTCACAGCACAGAATATCATAGACACACCATAGAATATCATATCAGCTACCGAGACTACATAGATCCAGCAGTTAATGATAACGAGGATTACACTACTAATTATCGTTTAGAGGCAGGAGGCAAGAAGCACAAAACTAATCAATAGTAGACGGCCTCCTTCACTCGGTAGTGACTTAAAGAACGCCTCCTCAAATGCCGAAAGAAACGTGTTTGACCAAAAAGGTGAACGTTCCAAACGATTCTTCAAAATCATTGCTACTTGGCTAGTGAATCCGCCTGACACAGGACTCCTTCGTTTCACTAAGACTTGAACTAAAGTTGAACTTGAACGGAACGCTAAATTCCGGATCTATCAGGGAGGATATACAGTTCACTTGAAGGCAGTATGGGTTTACACTCAACTTCCACTGGATACAAGAAAATCGTGAAATAGTGTGGTCATTAGCACCATGTATTGAACCTGATCGCAACCTAAGCACGATTAGACTTGGTACGCTTCAACTCTCAGGTCCATTGTTTTGTATTTCCAACGCGCATGACTGTAGATTTAATCAATACCATGCCACCATTTTCTGCGAATCAAGTCCGATAATAAGGTCAACTATGGCGTTATTCACACTGCGCAAAATAGGGAATTCGTCCGACAAATCGGAGACCACTTTTCAAACAAATTTCTGTTGCGGACGAGCCAGAGTAAACGTTGGTAAAAGGAATACAGATCAGTGATTTGTACACCGAAGGACCAACGGGACCGATGGATTGTAAAATGGAAGATAGCACAAGCCTGACAGTCTCGTTTATTATAGCTAAACAGATAAGTGGACCATGTGTTCGAATAAGTTGAATCAATATTTGAACTGATAAGTTTCTGGGCACCGTATTCGAATTTTCCGTCGTTCAGAGCTGAGTAATTCACCTACGGAAATCTTAGAAGTATTTCGAGGATGTCTTGTTTTACACTGAATCGTCGCATGAACTTCACTCTGAGGAGTCATTCGTTGACGTTGTACTAGGGTTTTAGCATGTCTCTCGGAAGACCGTTGCAGAGTGTGACATGCATCATTTCCAAACTAATTTTAAACTTCAATACAAAACGCTATCCGATTTCAACCTAGTAGTTCCCAGCTGCTTTTTAGTTTAATTAATAAGCCACATTAATTCACCTGATTAGAAGGATTGGAGGACTTTAGACAGTCAGCTGATTCACAAACTACTAACCGGTGAAACTGGAAGCTTACTGAATAACCCACGAAAGCCAGAGGGTTCGACCCGAATGGTCAAGTGTCAGCATTTGATAAAACTTGAGGCGACCACCAATCAACTGCTTAGCTGCGTGGTTATATATAACTTTGTAAAAATTGTTTCCCTGTAACTTACATCAAAACAGCTTCGCAACTAACTTTTTGACAAGAAATGTATCGATCGGATGCTTTAGTTTTTAAACTCACTTTGATAGTAAATTCGGGGTAAAAGTCAGATAAGTAGTGGTAAACCTACCGTTTTATCTTCTCCCAGATGCAAACTGAGATAGTTGTCATGTCAGCTGGGACTTATTTGGAAATTCAACCGTGGTGTATAAGTAGCGAGGAAACTGTGAAGCCTCACTGGAGATCCCTTGCAAGTGAAGTTAACCAGTGAAATAGAGTGCAGCTGCCTAAACATTGTCGGGCTTCTTCGACAATCACAAAAAGTATCCGGTTAAATGTTGAACTCTATGCCATTCGGCCGCAAGTGGTATAGCCGCAAAGATTAACTTGCACTCAGACATGATTTAACGATATCATCCTTCACACATGGAGTTCACGGTAGGTGATCCAGAGCTGACCGGCTCCCGAAGTGAGAACTTATCAGCGACCTAAATTCTTCACCTCCTGGGTAGATGTTCGTAAGACACTCCCTTCTGACTATTCTACGAAAGTATGAGAGGGCTTTTCGGTACAGATTGGATGCACTCACAGAAAGAAATCTCAATTAAAAATTTACATGGACTTGCTCCGAACTGGTTGAGAGCTCGATTTTAAGTCACGTACTGGAATATCCACAGAGTTCTGGCTCATAGTTATACAGTAAACGCGAAAGGGGTAAAGAAACCGGCCATGCTATGCTGATAAGTTTTCCATACCTGCGCTTGTCGCAATGATTCGATACGATTTTGCATAGTGGAAACGAAGAAGAGCGATTCTTGCATCCGTAGTTTGTGAACGAGTAGAAGAATGAAAAACAAGTAGACGGTTTGAATTATCACTCAAAGTTTCTCCACCAACAAACTTTTAGTTGTCTTGTGGTTACAGTGTACGTATGGACTAAAGTTTATGCATGCACTCACAAAATCAGATGGTTAAATCCCCTCGTGGCGGATCACGACCATCATCTGCGACTTCGCCGATAAGGTAAGTATAGTTATTTATTTTTCGAGACGTTACTCGAGTAACACAACCGATGGACTGGGGTATTGTGCACCCATGCTAACTATGAACATTCATATCCGAGCAGCAACGTCATCCATAAACCAGGGGTACTTAGCATGAGGTGAACACCTTGAGTTAAGAGCAAATCAAAAAATGAATAATCCGACAATTAGTTTTTAACCATCCAGAGATGTAGCTTGACCCATTGTTGGGTCGACATCTGGAGATGCAGTAGTTGTTTCCATTTAGCATAGGTTTTTCCAGAATTCAAGGTGTGTGTTTAGACTGTTATACATGGTCGTTGGCTTGTGCGCTGATCTGGGCAATTTGATTGCAGTGCAATGCAATCAAATTGCCCAGCTCAGCGAACAAGCCAACGACCATCTACGCTACCTGAGCTACCAACATTTTCCTCTATAGAAAACTGTTATACATATAACTCAACTGTTAACTCCTGTTTCGGGTTATTTCAAGGCCATTCACACCTATGCACGAATTGATCGCTCACAAGTACCAATCGGACTGGCTCGAGGCGCAAATGAAAAGGCTGGCCCGTGCATATGAACAGGTAGGTAGCTTCAGTTACATTTATCCTGGAAAACTTACCAAAGAAACAGCAAAAGCTAAGCGCAACAACTGATAACAGAACTTCGCTGCTAAGAAGTTGTAAAAAAACACCAACTCCGGAAAGTTTTTGGAAGCTACCACAATTTGAAAACAAAGTAAGTCCGCTATTCAACAACAACCACAACATAAATGAGTAAGTATGTTTTGAATAACAAGCACATTGCAACAGTATGTCAGAACAGACTATCGCCTGGGTGTGCCGAAATAGAATGAAATAAACTATCCTAAACCAAACCTATCTTACTCGATGAAGCATGGAAGTATCAGTGTCAACACTGGTTTTGCTGCCTCTGATGTTGATGCTGTCAAACATGGGACATAGTTTACATCAGCAAACCCCTAGTGTTAAATGAAGAACGAAATCAAGGACGGAAGACGCTTAATGCCACCCGTCAACAAAATTTACGCACCACCCCTATCTCCCTAATCCAATAAAGCGATTGGAGAAGTAGCAGTAAGCAGGCGATTAGCATAGACTCACAGAAATATCATACAAGGTAGACAGCCAAATGCAAGAAAGTCACGAGAACCCCAGGCCCGGATGCTACTAGCATCGACAGTGTGGATTGCTTTTACTCTTTATCATTCTTCAGAAGATCACTCGGTTCCGCTCAGCTTCGTTCGGTGCATGGCTGTCATGTAATCTGTATGTACGGGGCATGAGCTACTGTTAGGTTTCCCACATCCCAGTTTACGCCAATGTAATTTCAGTCGAGAAAGCTTTATTCTCGACAGATGACAAAATGGAATGCACAGTACAAAGCAAACCTTCGCCACCTGTTGTGGGGAAAGGCACCTTCATGTAAATAAGCGTCTCCTTTCTAGCGACCTCATTGGATCAGTGATGCTAAGCTACACTGGCTGTCTTTAAAATATTAGTGACCAAAACCCCGCAGAAAACTCAAGTCCTTCACTGGAAAAAGTGCTGTGCCATCATCTCACAGGAAGCATATTAATCAGATATACTCAATATGGCAATCCAGAAGAGAAGGCACTACGGCAAAGGGAGTAATGTAGCCGCTTCTGGATGGTGGCTGCCCTTTGAACTGCCGCGTACTAAATCATGACTGAAGAGGAAAGCTCATGCGACCAATCCAGAGGAGTGGTCTCTTTTGAAGCGTTACTGTACTTGATATGGTGGTATGTCGTATCAGCTCCGAGACTGGCTACAATTGGTGAACACGACTCTAGCCTTTGGAGCTTGTCTAGTGACTTCATTTGTCACACTAATAGGGATTGATGTAACTCCTGAGATACTTGGAGCGTTTCACTACCTTCGTTGCCCACTCTTGAATAGCAAGATTCGTTTTCACATACGGTGGGCCAAATCGCATGGTTTTTCAGAAACGTTACCTTGAGTTTTGTTCGGTTGTTCTACCATTGGGATTATTTCAAACTACACACATTTTGCATGCCAGAGATTGAATACCGATAGGTAGCCTTTCCGGGACAACGGTGCCTAACTATACCCGACCGACAGGCTTATTGTAAGCAGCAATTATGGTACTAGCAGTTCGTTTACTGATATCACCTGTAAGCGTGTGATTCAAGTTCTTGTTTATATTGTAATTCCCAGCGTGCAATCCAGATGACAAACAGGTCCTTTTGGTCCCAACAATGGATGACATGATTGTCCGTCAGTGAAATACCCGTAATCAACACTGGTGTTGCTGTCTATAGTTATAATCCTGATGATGACAACTGCTCAGAGTTTTATGGAGCCGGCGGATTAGTTAAATCTATGAAAAGTACCTAAAAAAACCTTTGTCTTTGATCGCTTCTAATATTTACTTCGAGAAGAACATTTCGCAAGCACCCCGGCATTTCTAAGATGGTTCAAGTCCGCATACATCCCCACCTCCCGTAGATCGATGATGCAGTTAACTGCTCGCTTCACACAGTGAACGACGTCAGAAAAGTTGAAAAATGTTAACGCATGCATCTCATCTAGATAATTTTGGGAGACTGTTTTACGCAACATGCCTGATTTTCATCAACGGAGACTATATCCTAGATCATCAGCGTCCGAGTGCAGTAGTTCCCCGCCCCCGTTTAGCTGAGTTCAGCATAGTTTCCTCAATCCCGGTGGACGAAATTGTGGCATCTAGAACTGGTTTTTCTTTGGTACTACCGACGAAGCAATCCTACCATTGTTGAGTGAAACAAAAACCTGAATTGGAAAATTCTTCGGGTCACCAACACAGACGGATTTTAACCAAAATTAGACCATTCAGTTGCTCCGTCGAAACCAAATCCAAAATACGATGAATCATGTTCCTTCGAATACATATTAAGGGTTCCAGCTGAGCTCCGCTTGGATATATTCAGAATGGACAGTGTAAAGCCGTATTTTCACTGCTGGCCCGTCTAAGACACACTAACACTATGCTAAGGCGCTGATGCAGTCTACTTGGCGCATACTTACCCGAAACGTTTTATTTCATGTCAGGGCTATATGGATATCCATGGACGTGTTCCAGGTCAGTAGATCAGTCGCAGTCCTGACGACCACACTTTTTTCTCGTGCTCGCCAGGGATCCTGTTTCGCTTCCATTTCAGCAACGTGGTGCACTGGACACTTTCAGGAGTGAGGCTTGCCGGAGGGAAGCCTTTCGGGCATATGAAGCGGAGAAGTCCGCGCGTATGGGCATACTTGGTCAAGGAATACCCCGGTCCGGTGAGGCTGGATGAAAAGCTGCAAGGATGGTTTGTAGGAAAGACTCATTACCTCTGATTCGCACGGTTTCACATCCCAGTTTCAACACCTACCCTCTACATTATATGCACCTGATCATGTATTCAATAATTTGAAGTGTTCATAAAGCTTCGTGGGGAAATCGGGATGGTGGATGGCAAGTCGGATTATCCAGAGATCTGAAACCACAATGTCCAGGGAACAGCCGAGTAATCGGATAAAATTTCTTGAAACCAACTTGCGCTAAATTGGTTTCAGGCGCCCTGTAAAGTACTAGCTGCGATTCTCTAACTGAATGTTCATGGTCGTTGGTTTGTTCGCTGAGCTGGGCAATTGTAACTAAATATACAACCAACAAACTTCTACATCCAATCATATTACATTTTAAACAATTAGGGAAGCGAATGCGTGGGATTCTATCTGATGGAAACAGAACCAATCCTTTCAATTATGGCAGGATCCATCGATAAAGGGCATCCAATAATGGTATTGTGCAAATGAGGGTGGGCGCTGCTACTGCTTTCTGTTCAGAATACAGGTACAAAAAGTGTCATCACAGTAACGCTCGTTGTAGGCTTCAAACAACAACAGAGCACATCAACGCAATTTATCCATTTTACTCAGTACGCGATCAAGATGTCCAGTTCAGAAGTAAGGAATGCGCGAGCCCTAGGAAAGCCACACATTGCTGTTCTCTAATCCATCCGGACGTTGGACTTCCACATTTCCAACACAACTCTGATGTCCTATGGACGGTACTCCCGAGACCTCATGGTACATGCTGAAAGGACACGAAAAGCCAGCTCAGACAACAAACCATTTCGAGCCATCAAGCGTCCTCTATCTATCACCAAAAGACGGCGTTTTGGCATGCCCGTCGGACTATACTGATGTACCAAACGTTTATAAGCCGCATAAATAGAAATGGAATGCCAAACCATAAACAATGCGACACGGTGAAAACCATGAAATCCCTCATTTTTCCCCATTAGCAATTGATGCTATTTGGACAGTCCAGATCGACGGTCCTTGACATTGCTTTCTTTCGGTCGTGATTCCGTAAGATAACTTTTCGGTAACCTGACCCTGTTCATATGCAGTTTAGTCAGCCGCAGAGGCTTCCACATGTCCATGTCTTTTACACGCGAAACAACCGTTAGATATGACCGACACTCAAGCGCAAATTGGTGCAAGTGTTTGGTAAAAGAGCTACCTTCATCTGACTATTTGCGGTCATCAGGAACTTCCGTCCGGCATCAGGGCAGAGTTCTTGCTACCCTAGTCAAAAGATTAGCTATAAAGTTTTCGATCAGTTGAATTTCGTTGCGATAAAATCGTCGTATCCCGGCATCCCTTTCTATCCATCGCCGATGACGAGGATTCGCGTAGCATCCCTCAGTTGATTCAAATGAACTACTGCATTTTTCAAATATAGAATACAAATCACAAATGAGCGCTAACTGTATTCAGGAACACTTTAATTTCGGCCTTGGATGATTACGCACGTCTTCTTCAGCTTGAAGAGTTATCGATTGGATCAACGAAGTGGTCTTATGACGTTTCCTGCTCGCTAAACACGCAACATGATCTTGGACAAGTTCTGTGCATAACTAACCGTTATTTGAGCATAAATTCAGTGAATGATACATGCTGGGAATTCCATTATTCTACGTTGAACAGTTTAGGTAAGGTGTTGATAGAGGTGTGTGCGGATGCCGAGAAACCCACCCACACCAGCGCTTTCGTCCTTACTGCAAATCAACAGGTGAACGCTGAGGGTAATTATTAGGTCTCCCGCGACAAGCTTCCTCACTAGTCAGGTGATTGTCTGGATTAGTCAACCGCTGGTAAGACCAGGAATCACGCTTGGATAGGCAATCTCCGAACTAGGTGTGAAGGCCATGGTTGGATGTTGCGAACTGTGAAAATGATGTACAATTTACAGCACTTCTGCATTAGGAAATCCCTGGTATTTTATTCGAAAAGCGAGCGTTCACAGCTATTGGACTTAAGTCTATAAGTGAAAGATCCGTTAACACAACACAATATGCTTCCGCTTGTTCTAAACTGATGAAGGGGGAACATGATCGTCCAGGTTTTTGTTACAGCATGCCGTCTTATCGGTCTACCAAAGGGCATCAAGAAAAAAGAAACACCACTTAGGATAAGGTATTTTAAGACCCCTCATCAGGAAATCTAGTACTTACATTAAAAATCCATATGGATTTGCCAAGTAGAGGGTGTCACCGTGGGACCAGGTGACAACCTTGTAAGTTTCGATATCTATTCGTTATATACAAACGTGTCAAAAGGGTACTCTGTAAAAATGGCCAAGCAACTGCTACTAGAAAATAACACCCTTTCAGAACGGACACAGTTTATGGTAGATGAAATAGTGTAAGGGATAAAAGCATGCCTGAATCTCACCCACTTCGTTTTTGACTCCGTAGTTTATACTCAAGAACAAGGTCTAGCAATGGGATCTCCAGTATCCTCGGTTTTGGCAAATATTTTTATGGAAGGTTTTGAACAGAAAGCTTTAGCCAGATTCCCGTACCCACCCAGGATATTCTGGCGTTACGTACATGACACTTTCATCGTGATGAAAAAAGACAAGGTCAGTGAGTTTTACAACTATCTGAATGACCTGAATCCATACACCAAATTTAGTATGGGGATAGAGTCAACTTCGGGTACACTGCCTTCTTGAACTGCATGACACTGAAGGTCCGGGGAAAATTAAGGACCAGTGTACGGGAAGGCAACTGACACTGGAGCAACTTTGAACTACTCGTCTGCCCATCCGAAGTCGGTATTCGCCAGTATTTCCTCATCAATGCTTAGGCGTATAAGAGCCCTGTGCACAGACAAAGTTGATTGGACAGCGGCCCAAATTGAAGTAAAGAAAGAACTTCGGGGTAGTGGATATCCAGCTAGATTGATTAGGCGTCAATTTCGAAGGGTTTAGGCACCGGTAGTGAAACTCAACAGGGAATGAATTGGGACTGCTGTTATTCCATATAAACCAGGGACATCGAAGATCATTCAAAGGATTCTAAACACGGCTAACATAAGAGTAGCCTTCCAGAAGGGAAACACTGCGCTCCGAACTGGTGCAATTGAAGGATCGTCTCCCGGTGAACAGAACCAGGGACTGTGTCTAAAAAATTAAGTGCAACGACTGCACTAAGGTCTACATAGGACAAACGACCAGGGGACTTCACACCAGAATCGGAGAGCACAAAAGAAAAATGAACAGGCCGCCGAGGAACGCAGATGAATATCGAGCGTTACTGAAAGACTCAGCAATGGCGGAACACGCACTGGACACGGGACACAAAATAGATTTAGAAAATGTTGAGGTTTTGAGGTGAAGACTGCGGTCCACACCACAGAGATTGACAGCCGAGGCGGTAGAAATCGCCAAGCATCCCAGTGTATATAGGACAGGATGCGTAGAACAGGCAAGCGTGTGGAGAACGGTCTTGGATCAGCCGAGCTGACACGTGTTGCTGTGCGGTTATCAGAAGAAGGAGTCATCAACACAAGTGGCTTAGATCTGAATTGCACTCAACCTCACCCACCTCCCCCCTGTCCCCAAACAAATTGTCATAGCACTCACAATCCCACACAGATCAACGAAATCTACCAGTGGCATCCAAGGTGAATCACCAAATGAAGCACCTTGATGTGAAAGATTAAGGAACTAAACTCGATCAACAATAATTTGAAACTCCCCAAACCCATCAGCCACAAGATTTAGTCAACCACACTAACCGACAAGACAAGTTAATTGACATTCAGCATGATCTAGGGTGCTAATCTGAAGAGGTCTTACTGATTGGTTCTCCGTCTGCCTTAAAACCTGGCCAACTTAGTGACCTGCTCACTTGGCCTGATGAAGCTTTTGTGTCAAAAGCGAACCGTTGTTCAATTAGAAACTACCGATTGTTTACCAAGCCCTTCTGAAACAAAACTAATCTTTCCTGTCTAGACGCAACGTGGATCTGTTAGTAGGAGAGGCATCATCAAGCAGTATTGGGAACGAGATTTTCATTCCCTGACCTGTTGTCTATATGTGTTGTGCATAGTTAAAAATGGTATGCACTCTATTCCAGACGGATTTAACCATATTGGATCAGTACTACTTTCCTCACAAGGAACCGTTTTCAAAAAGAACTAGAATGCCTTCTAGGGTTGGTGCTTCTCCTTGGAGAGGTGACCAGTCTAAACTACCGTCACCGTCTGTACCCTAACGGAAGTGGAGCGCTTCAGACCGCTTTCAGGCACGATGAAGCTTTTCATTTAGACCGGAGCGAGTATTTCATATTTGCACACCTGTCCAGCCGTAGCTAATATCTAGTCAATTTCAAACACACATCTCTTCCATCCAACATTTCATCGTCGTAGGTTGACAAAACCGTGGCAGTTGAACTCACTGCGCGAATTACGTAAAGTTAAAACTGATGACGAAACTCGTTTTCTAAGAATATCAGAATCACACAAGGATATAGGCAGCTACTGCGATCTGAAAATCCAATATCTGCATTAGTTCGCTGCTTAACGGGCACAGCTGCTGACTTAGGCGATGGAGCTAACACAGGAACCCGTTGCATGCATACCCAAGACACGCTAACATATGTAGCTCACCAGCCAAACTGAAACCTGCATGGAATGCACTTACTATGACTATCATCAATTAGACAAGCACCACTAGTACAGTCATACCAACTATATTTCCGGTTTGCTATCACCATTCACTACAAATTTTTATAGTGCGAAAGGGGTATCTGAATGCAAACCTAAGATAAAGGACTCATATTCTGGTGGTATTTATTACAATGATCATAGCGAGCACGTAGGAAATATCAAAATTAACAGGTTAGTCTCCTAGGTAACTAGTTAAGGAACAACTGTTCGAAAAACTCCCTTTGAAGAGGTTTAATTCCCTAGGTGGCAGGGTACTGTTATTCCCCTCACATTGTTATCACACACCACCACTGTAATATAGCCAATACTAAAAATATTAATGTGGAGATCGAAAAGAAGATATTTTGTGCGTGAATAGTCTTGCGCCTCCGTATACGCAGACGTGGAAATCATTTCTCGTATTGAGATCGGAGTTAGCCGTGACACTCACAAAATCTTTAGGAATTCTTATATTAATTCGCATTTTCGCTGGAATTCTGACCCCATAAGCATTCTAGACCTTGTGTCTGTCGCGTAACCACATATTTGCCACCAGAAAATTACAAACCCAAGATTCCTAGTCTGGGGCCGAGTCCAGGGTTCCAACTAATTGATGGATTAATCACCTCCTAGGCACCACGTTCTCATACACCCCGGCCTGTATCGATAAGAGAAATACCAAAACTCTGATGTAAAACGATAGGATCGACGATAGGGTAGACTACAGAGGGGATTGCAGGGGGTAGCCATATTACATTAATCACACTTAAAGGTAATAGCCTAGAGTCACGTCTATAGATGACTAAGAATACAAAAATACTGGGAAAATCAATGACCTGGATAACAGGAAGAGCTGGGTTCCCGTCTGGAACATAGCCTATCATCCATAGTTCGGATTGTCACCACGAGAAGTGAGAAGAATTCTCGGTTGTACCATAATACGGAGATATTCCGTAATCACTGATCCTTCTTAACACCGACCATTTCTTCTACTCCGGACCGGCTCGAGGAGGTAGACAGCTTTTTACATTCCATGTAAAACTCACTGAGAGAAAACGCACTGACGATATTTTCATAAGTGAAAAAGAATTTTTGTACGGATTTCTTGGATCCACAAAGTACGCCTGGACGACGAACCAGTTCACGACCATGACGAAATAGTATCAAAGTCGGTATCTGTTTGGACATACTCGACAAATCGATATCGTACTTTTTGGCAAGATCCGGATAGCGTGTGATATCCAGTTTGGCGAATTTCAGGAACGGCAGACCAAAATCTGCAGATAATTCGGCAAAGATAGGTTGGAGTTTGATACAGGCTGGAGACCAGGCAGCATAAAATGCAATTAACCACATGGTTCGTGTATCCCCATGAAGAACTTCCTGTTCAAAAGTGAAGTCCCGTAGGTACAAAACTTGGTCAGGTCCTTGATAGTATGGTTGCTGTAAGAAGCACGCTTGGAGCAACCATACAAGACTAAAGATGATAGCATAAACCACATTCTGTTTCCAAAACATTATCAAACTCAATATTTTAGCAAACAAACAAAAATGAGAGAGGTAATCAGGGATTGAAAACTGCCGTTTGTTTCGCAGTGCGATGAAGCTTCCGAGGAAAATCAACAGTTCATATTCATGAAAGTCAATCTGGCAACTACCATAGATCGTAGTGCACAGAGGAGGGACAGTTTTTGAAATGAAGAATACAGTGCTCAGCAGGACGTTCACTATGTAGAAGGGGTGCAGAAGCACCCTCAAATTCCTTTGACAGCGGCCCATCTGAAAGGTAACGTAGATAGTGAAAACCTACTGTGTCCATAACGATAACAAACTACATAGGCGGCAAAACTACAATCAGCAGCTGAGGATGTGCCTCACTGAGATTCAGTCCGTTGTGGGATAACTTAGACGGTCGATGTGGCTTTGGGATCCACTGATTTAAACTCAAATGGTTTGAAATCTGTACAATGTGAACCGATAACCACGGATCACTTATAAACTTGCACCTTAGGAGTGACTAGTGATATAACCATGCAACCACGGGGAATGCATTAGCAAAAGGGCGAGTACTGAGTTCGAGGCCGTATATTCTTACGGAAACCAATCAGAAACAAGGTGTCAACGGCTTCAGACAGCAAGGAACCAAACATATCTGGGCAACATACTGGAGTAAAACATTATCAGCGGGAGTTACCCAGCATCTTTTGAGAATCTTACCCACGTTGCTTGAGTTAGGTAACAACCATTGAAAAGATGTTCATCTAGTCCGGTTTGACCCCTCGGACGGTGTACGTACGTATAGTGGCTCGGGTCGCCCCCGCATATAGTAGCGGGTAGTGTAAGATAGAGAGGGTGGAGAAGAGTATTCGAAAACAATAACAGTGGATTATTGCTTGAAAACAATAGGATACAGCAACACCACTACGTGACATTGCTTTTCTTAGTGAGTACCTCCAACCACTGCGGATGAGTCTTTGATATCCCAACCCCGCAGATGACACATACTAGTACATCCAAGATTCTTTTTTTGTTTTGCATGCTGCCTCCAGATCATACGCTGTCCATTCGGAACCTGCCTCGGCAGACATGGCACGACATATGGAAAACATAAAAGGGACAGTGCAATTGGTGCAGCCGAATCAATTCATCAGTTGGACAAGAAGCTGATTCGTTTTCGAGACCCATTCATCGGGCTTTAGCATTGCACATCTGACGTCCCCATGATGCATGTGCAATGCTTCGAAGGCAACTACTACTATCAAGACGAGCAACCTCCTCCTGTCTACAACACAGTGACCAGAATTTACAATCGTAAAGCAACACGCACTGTTGCGTTATAGACCTTGTATTTCGTACACAGGCTAGTGTCACGTTGACCCCAGGGATGTCAAAGCTGAAGGAAAGCACACTAGGCTTTAATGATTCTAGCATTCACTGCGTTAGCAACGCTGCCACCCGACTTAATGGAACTACACAGATGGATAAGCAGGAGACAATAGAAACATGTGGAAATATGTGTGTGTACCTTAGCAGGCCACGAAATCCCAGGGCTTACAAGGGTGGGACTTAGTGAGCATCTGTGAAATGCTGTCATCAAAACAGAGGATGACGACGAGTGTAATTTAATTTACAGGCAACCGATTTTAACGCCCCAGATACATAATTGAGTAAAAACTAAAAAACGACCGGGACAAAACAAAAACTACACAACGACCAGTAGTTTCCACCGTAGATGTGCCGTAAGTCGACCGGAGCCACTAGTTCTCTCAGAAAGTAAAAAAGCCAAAAGCCACTTTAAAAGCGATCGGCAACCCATTGCCTCACCTCGCTTCATAACTCTAGCTAGAGTATGACACCTTGGTCGTAGCTCAATAATTGTCTGCTGCGGTTACATGACAGTTCGCGACGACAAAACACGGAATACTTATTTAACTGGTTACCATCAAAATGTATCAGATACCAAGCGATACAGAAGTCTCTGAATTTCACTGTCAGTTCTGTATGGAATGACCCATTCTAGCATGGATATCTTACAGGACTGAGCCTAAACGTCTGCCCCTACCAGAACCATAGCAATCGTGTCTCGTTCAAGATCTTCAGCTTATCATTTACTAGCTCTGTTATGCTGCCCGCATAGTCCACATAGTCCCGGACTGCAACTGCCACAATAATAACACGGACGGTACAATCTTAGTTTCAAATAGCTCTCGCTACTTAAAACAGTGGGCTGAACTTTGATAAAGTCAAATATCCGTGCATAGTTGCAGCGCAGAATAAGCGAAAATCTTGGCATCAGTTTATAGTTGAGGACATGTGTATCTCAGTCCTTAGGGAACGCGAGAAAACTAATTGCTTTCGCTCAAATTCCTAACCTAAAGCTGTCACCTTGTCATGGTGCTCGGGCTTCATTCCTGTAATGATCCTGCTGGCTACACTGGTTGGAACTCAGTTCACCAGGGTTCAACCATACCACGAAGGCCGATGGTGAGCAGTCCGACGAAAAATAGCGAGCCCCCGTACTGCTTCAGTGCTGCAATGATCTTGCCGGCTACACTGGCTGGAGAAAAGGTTGGCCCTAAAAACCACACACTCCGATCGCCCAGCGGTTGACCGTGACCGCTCGGCCATGAACCTCAAGCCGCTTAAGACGAACTCAAATGTTCGAAACTTCACCTTTCTGGTATCTAGTAATCCTGACGCAATGGCTCGTGGTATCTACCGTGTGGGAGTTGCACTCAGCCCCAGGGCTGAAAGCGCTTTACTGGACTGGGTCCCAGTAAACAGTCGTCTGTGCGGTTGTCTGGCTCATTTAAGATTAATGCAGGTCGATGCGGTAAACAGTGTTTATTTGTCGTATCAGCATACGCCCCAACAGATTGCAGTTCTGAGACCGAGGAGGACGGGTTTTATCGAGATCTGTCACGACTGCTTCGGTCAGCAAGAAGATACAGTAATCCCGGTGGGTTACATAAACGACCAAGTTGGACGACTAGGCCCGGAAGAAGCACTGTTACGTGGTCGATTTGACGTCGATGCTCAGTTTACGGATAATGGGGAGCGACTGCTTCAGTTGTGTGCTGATCGTTGTGTGTTCCTGGCCAGTACGTACTTTCAGCACAAACGCTCACATCGAGTTACTTGAAGGCCATCAACTGCAAGAGAGTTGAACCATGTGGCCATCAGTTACCGATGGAAAGCTTCAATTGAAGACTACCGTTCCTTCTGGGGTACGCGAACCCACAGTGATCACCCCAATGTGCGGGCCCGGTTACCACTTCGCTTTCCGTCAACAGTACGCAAGCCAAAGCAGAGCAGTTTCATTCAACAACTTCGACAAGTTTCAGTAGCTGAAGAGTATCGAGCTGATTTGGCTAGAAAGCTACTGGAAACGCACAGTCATGCGGATGACGAAGACTGCTAAGACGTTGAGTGGAAGCCGGTTAAAGAAGGTATGCTTCCAGCCTTCAGAACTATCTGTCCGAGCCATCCGGCTCGACGAAATGAACACTGGGTATCGTAGAGATCAGCGGATCTTATTGCTTCCAGAAAGGTCATACCAGCAATTAGCGACTACGACGGCGCATGTAGATCCCTCAAATAGAGAATAATCAATAGCTTGGAAAAGTGACAGAGAACGCTGGTGGGTCGCGAAGGCACAGGAGGTGGAGAGAGATTTCGGTGCAGGCAACAGCCACGCCCTGTTTCGACTGATTCGATCAACCTGCCGAAAGAAGACAAGCGTCAGTGACAGAATATGCGAAAAACACAGAACGACGAAATCGTCGTCTTGAGCGTTGGGTTGGACATTTCCAAGAACAGTTAAGCTGGGCTCTTTCAACACAAGCCTGGATAGAACATCGACACCAGGCCGCCCTCAACAACTTAAGTCCAGCGTGAAACATCACTCCATCAACGTGACAAGGCACCTGGCGCGGATGGCCTACACCCCTCACTTTTCAAAGAAAGTAGCGAGGTCCTGGTGAACAGTCTGACAAGCATATTGCAGAAGATTTGGAACGAAAACGGGATACCAGTCGAATGGAGCTCCTCGACCGTCATCCAAGTCTTCAAATAGGGTGCAAGAACGTCATGCAAAAA
>SJOL01004448.1:166546-180692 GCA_004794785.1 Opisthorchis felineus | reverse complement strand
CCTCAATCACACCCAGATCGCACTAGCAGCTCTGTGCGTGAAAATATTCCAATCCGAACTGGGATCCATTAGGCCGGTTGTTTCGCACATGCGTTTGCTTCCAATCGGCCGCGAGCTGGCACGTCAGCACACTTGGCTGCATACCGTTCACCTGATCAAATATGGCCTGCACTTTTCCGTCACTCTTTTTGGGGTGGCTTGTTTTTTCCCTATGTATCTTTTTGGTGAGTGCGCCAATGTTGCTTTTATGTTTCTACCGCTTTTTTCTGCGAATATAAGGGAATTTTTCTCTGTTTTTCAGGCAGTTCAATGTGGCCTTTTTTCCTTTTGGCGGATAAAATCTCGATTACATACTAGTACTTTTTCACAAGCCTCTAATTTCCTGATGGGTTAATTGCATGTACCTCTGGATCTTCCACATTTGTTAGAGGTAAGTTTGGACTTGTCGTTCTAATTTAAGTGAACCATTTCAACTTTTTGTTCTTGGTTGGAACCATCATTTTGGCTTTTAATTAGTTGATTGTGTTAATCGCATTGTCTAATTTTTCACTCTCACCCGAAACCCTTGCCAAACTCTTTCACGTTTTTGAGCGCGTGCTGCAGGTTGTGTTGAATCTGGCTATTAGTGAGCGGTGGCATTTATAACTCATGTTTAACCATAAGTTTTCTATCTATCCTGGATAAATCGTTTTCGATGATTCCATTATCTTAATTTCCATGTTTTTCGAATCTAAGCTTTTGGAACCAGAGAGATCCTCAGCTGCTTGGGGATCTAGGGGTTAATTGCTCAGCGTTTAACTGTGATTTCTAGATACCAGGTATTCCGGCAGGATTGGCCGCTTAACTTATATGTTTCCAATGGCCGCTTTTCAGTAGCCAATTGACAGTCAGAGAATTAATCCAATTACTTCATTTTACTTAGACAATAATGCAATATACAATTGATCAACATGTGTTTTCTTTATGAAATTCTTGAAAAACTACAGTTAGTATTTCCCATATGTATTCATGTTGTGCGTAGCCAATGAGTTCCCCTGATAATCATCAGCAATTTGGAAAATAAATCGCACGTACTTGTCAAATTCGGCTCATTTGAAAATTATATTGACGATGTTATTATTATTGATATAAGATGTGCAATAGCGTCATTATGATCTATGAGATCCTGTATCTTCTTTCCAATTCAGTCTCACAGTTTTAGCCTCGAAAACCCCATTTATAATACGAAACCCCAAATGAAGTACTTGAGTCAAGGCAAGTCAGTTGTGAGCGCTTGGTTGAGTAATTTTAAGCAGTGTGACATCCATTGTGACAGTCGTCATACACGTGCTGAGCATTCTACCTTCACGAATATCCCCTTGTACATTACCACATGGAGGTTGGGCTTTGAATGGCCTTGTTCTTGTCGAACGACGGATTCAAATACGACACTTCTTTTCTAATCAATCTGGAGCAGTTAATCAACGATATCTGCATTCTTGTCATTTTAGCAAACGGTTAACTTTGTATTGGTAGTTTTTCCTCAGATACTGCTGGTGGTGTCAGTTCGGAAGCGTACTATATCACCAGTACACAGGTCTTACCACTGTGCTAAAATGTGGTAAATGAAACTGCATAGCTCAGGAAACTTTAGCGTCCAGCAAAATGTGGTATTTTCTTTGAGCTTTGTACCAGGTGTACTGGCCGAAAACCTCTTTGAATCAGCCGAACGAACAGCTAGCTGACAGAAAGCGGCTCTACCACCCTTCTTTTGAAATGCCATCATGTTGAATAAACCGGCCACCATAACACATCGGTGACTTTGGCTCCAAGCCACAAGTGAACTTCTGAAACCTCAAACTGGCGAAACAGACACCAAGCACCACGCCGTACATCACCAGCTACGAGGCTTTTAGAATGTTGAATCAAGCTTGGTGATAAAAATCTAGAATCCGAAAATTCTCCGGATGGTGATAACACGCCAGCGGAAACCTACAAGGCCTACATACCGGCAGTTTTTGAATCTATTCAAAGTCATTCCTGTTCAGTATGGGAAACCGAATTCTTCCCAGGTAGATTCCGACTTTGCTATATTGCCGACTGCACCAAACAGCTGACGGAACGCTTTATGGAGAATACAGGGACAACGGCTAAATAATTATCCCAGCCAAATTCCTCCCTATACTACAACAGTACCAACCTAGAGAAGAGTGAGAGTCCTACAGCAGACCGCACTAGGTGCATTCCTTCTGGAAGGGATCAAGCCGACCAAGAATTCGTGCCATATGATGATTTGGGGCACCGACAAAACTCCAGCAACTAACTACCTCCCGCATAGTTCACTTCCGTGAGTGACTTTCATCATTGACTCAGTCTGTCCTAAAAGATGACGGCAAAAAATCTAAGCTGCTGAATTTTGAAGGCGCGTACTACTCAGTTACCAGTACTCACATTCGAATGTACGACGGTGGTTTTACATTGTGGTGTCTTGTAAGGCCGCCAACTCCAGCTGAAGCTGTTCAGAGTTGTGACGGATTTGTAAGTGTCCAGCCAGTGAGTTCCGTCATCCGTACGCCTGGCTACGTACGGCCAAAATTAGACATTCTTAATGTCGGCAATTCACTCTCACACCGTCCAACGGAAAAGCTCTGAAGTCATCCTCAGAACGAAGCCGTGTCGGAGTAACACGACCATCCTTTTCTTGGTAAAAGCACTTCAGCCTGGCCTCACGGAGCCGCCAATCTTTAAGAGCTCGAGGCAATTTACCGCCGGTGTTCAAGGTCACGCCACGTATATTGGAATGACATACTATTATGACGTTATGGACCGTTCTCTTAACATCCTACATCTACGCGCACTGATCCATACACTTGGAATCCGATGGCCCTGGCACTACCTACGCAAGCCAAATTATTCCAGGTCTGACTAGTGCTGTTGCTCCACTAACAATTACAGTGCCACTTTTGTGTGTACGGAAATAAAAAGTGGTGTGAAAACTGGTTATTGTTGTGCTCGCAACAAATTGCGGGTCGTTCCGCATTAGCGACAGGGATCGGATTATTCCTTAGGCCGAAACATGCACCTCCGGAAGGTTGCTGTAAGTTAAAAATAAGGTAAAGTTTAAAGCCCCCGTCCGCGAGAACTGCCAGTACAACAAAATACCAAACGCTGTTACCGCCGAGCGTGAGAAAACCAGGTGGAACACTAGCTTTACACGCAACTTGCTTTTAGGAAGCATCGTCGATATCACATATGTCACATACGTCAAATATATGCGCAGAAAGTGTTGCGCGGTTATCCACCTGACATTAAGGCCGTTCCGTAACCATCTCTTGGTCAGTTATGGATTATTACTTGCGTGAACCTGCCGTGCACGCGCCGCACATTTTTGCGCATTACATAATCTATGGTGCTTTCGACTGTTCTCTATTTATTCATTATCGCATGATGTGCGCTATCAGCATGTTGCTTTACCATCTCTTGCGGCTTTGGTTATGCCTGCCCCGCTTCTTTGAGATTTCGGCTACTTTATCCATCTTGCTCAGTTTTTACACAAAGTTTTGTGTTCTTTCCGGTCCTTGTACAGGGTTTCTTCTCTCTATTTCTCCCATTCCATATGTTCTTTTGTCTCCATTCGCCGTGTCCATTTTCTTCTTTTGGTCCGTTCCTTTTCGCATTATGTTCAATCAATTTGAACAATCATTTTCCCGTCAGACTATGGGGCCGCCAAATATCCTTCATTTTCAGCCCGTGTTTCAAACTAGCACCGTTATTTCTGAGGTTTATTCCACTGTGCATTTACCTATCGCTTTTGTGCGGATGTATCGATTTGAGCCATTCACCTGACCATTATCATTATTTAAACGCGAGTATGTCCCGATTTTTCGCACCTTTCGATGGCTTGAAATATTTGCATCCATCATGTAACACCGGTTACTTTTTTCCGCATTTTCCTCTTTCATTGAACTGTAACCGGGATTTCTCGCGTCAAAAATGTCGTACATCCTTTTGGTTTGTACTTTTCCTTTTGGCATTGTGGATGCCCAAAATTGTCGGAGCGTTCTTATCTATTCCTATACCTTGAGAGTTCTGTAGACACATTATACGTGCGATTACCAATGGAACCCCCTATGAAAGTTGCTCAACTACATTTTCCCCATTGCAAAAGTATTAATTTTCTCGGGGTAAAGACAAATACACGCGACAACAAGTGCCGTTTTGTAAATCTTTATTGCAATGGATGTAACAAATGTGTTTTGCTCGACTGTTCGTCAAATCATACAAATTCTAAAACGCTACTCAAATACTCAAATACAGTCGGATTCCACTGGCTGGTTGCACCTAGCTCATATTTTTTGTGATAGCGGAAACAGCAAAATGGAATTCATTTTTGCCGCCCTTGATGACACATTCTGAGCCGACTTCTGTAACCGTATGCACAAAAGTCCGTCCTCGCTTAAGGTGAAATATTCAAGCATACCATCAATATCACTCAATATTTGGGGTTACCAATGTGCGGCTGTTCAAAATAAGCGCGCGACTGATAAGGTAACCAAAAGGACAGTATTATATACGAAGTTAGGATAAAGCTGGGCACAGTTTTGTTCCCGCATTTCGGACAAAAACGAACGGGGATCGAGCTTGTGTCTAGTAAATCTGACCCAGTCTGACAACCACGAAGAGCATAAGAATGATGAAAATTTTCGCTGCTATGGTTTGCCTTAGGCAAATCCAAAATATTCTATGAGGACTAATCAAATGACCATGGTATCTGTATGACATATTAATGCGTTCAAAGTCGCACGCTTGAACATATTCCACTTGAATTCAACCAGCTACCCGATTTGGCACACGCATGAAGGCGTCAGGAACCATTCATGGCGTAATGGAATTCATTGCAAGAAAACAGCAGCTGCATCGCCCGATTTTCATAGGCTACGCTTGCATCCTATGGCGAAAGGCTGATGAAATAACGAATGCGTACATGGATGAATGGATTGGTGCGTGGGCGGATGGACGCACGGATGTTTTTTTAGATGGATGAATATATGAATAGATGACCGGAAAGATGAATTAGCGAAGATGTAACTTCATCAAAGGATGTGTGCATGAAGGGGCAACGAAATTTCAATAGGCGTCTTGCGCAAAATCCACGTGCGTGCTTCGTTGCTGCCACTTTGCTATTCAGCTATATATTTTCAGGCGTAACGTAATATACCAACGAAATTTGCGCAAGCATATTGTTATTTTCACAGCTCACAATTTCACAAGGTATATTCGGCTGAGCTCAAATACGTGATTTTGCTATTCACCAGTGGTTTCACCTCAAGGTAGGTTAGTGAAATGATTGCGCGCTGCACATTGCAAATATTTATTCACCAAAGTTCGTTCAACTTGGGGTTTTGTTTGGAAAAGAATTGACTCACCGCCTGGTACCGCAACTGAAGTGTTTCAGAAAATAACGAACAATATGAACAATACGTAAATACATATTTGAACATATCAACTGAGAGCAAATCGGCCGTTGCTTATTAAAACCTTATGAAACGATATGGAGATAACGTTTCATAAAAATATGCTATTTTGGGGTTAAAAAATGTCCCCCTGCATACTCCCTGTCAATGTATGGCAAGATTTGTGGCCGCGTGACTCCCGTGCATACGATACGCCAAATCAGAAAACATTTGATACGTACGCATTTGTTTGCCCCAAGTAAAGCGCATTGTAGCGTTTTTGACGCTCCGGCAGCCATTTGCTCCAAGGCAAGTGTGGGCATCTAATTCACCTAGTTTACTGCGGCACTATAAAATAGCACTTGCGAACTAGCTGAAAACCTCGACTAAATTGCCATCAGTTACCGACAGCGCAAATCAATAGCTGAATTCTGCTCAATTCAAAACACATTTGTGGGTTTTGAACACGTTATCGTCCAGCGACACGAGCGATGCGAAAATTGCGCCCAGCAACTGAAAGGCTGACGGATCTGGATGTTATAGGTCTTCGAAGGTCTTTTCTAAGTGCTCCAATTTCGGATGTAAACACACAATGGAACGAGATCGTGACGTCTCTGCACATTGCTGAGAGTTTTATCTGTGGCAAAGCGCTACCAAGCTTACTTCAGCACTGGATATCGGATGGAACAGCTGCACTGCGTACATCGCGGAGGAACACTTCAGCCGGCCCCGAAAATAATTTGGCGTGACGAATTATTGGACGCCAAGTAAAAGTGGGCGTGCTAGCTAACCGCGAAGTCTGGAGGACACGGATAGGCAAAAAAGGGAAGAGGTCCGGAGAGCCAGTAATTCCCCAAGGTAAGTTAATTTGATCCGCCTTACAGGTCCCGGGAAACCACTTATGAAGGAAGCCATCAGGAATCCAAATGGATTGACCATCTTGAATAAAGAAGTACGCCCTGATCGGCGAGACAAATACTTTGTACAACACCTATCGTGGCCACCAGCTGCCAGTCATCCGGGCCTGCAGTTGACGCAGACCCATCGACGGTGAACGTGAAGGCCCTACGCCCTCAGGCGATTAGGCGTGCACTTCTTCTCTCAAGTGCCACCGAGCTTCTGTTCCGGATGGTCTGCCATCCGCAGTGTTCAAAGACTGGGGTGAAATCCCCATTTAATGCTTGTTTTATCTGCTTGCTGGTGTTTGGAGGAAGCGGACTATACAAGCCATCAGGTGAGAGTCGGTGATAGTGCCCATTTTCAAGAAAGAGGTTTGCAGTGTGTTTGGCGGCCACAGCGAGCTTATCCCAATACCGGTTGCAACAAAAATGCTGGGTTTACCATGCTTCGTCGCTTTCTGATGTCTCGTAAAACACTAACTTTAGAGCAGCAAGCTAAGTGCAGACCTGGTAGGGGTTTCGTTGATCTGCGGTACGTTTGAAATCGGTTTCGGTTTTCCTCGAGCGAAATTGTGAAACCATTCTTTTATTGTCCAATCTATTTACAGAATTCATGCGTATCATTTGTTGAATTTCTTCACTCCAACATAACCTTTACGTGATAACCCCTGTTGTTTTGCACTCAGTTCCTATTTTGCACCCACTCTCAATGATGACGCAAATTAATACAAGCCGCTCTCCGCAGCCATCGATGGACCACAACAGATGTGGACGAAATGGGTGTCCGTCGAATGTAAGACGTTGTATGCAATGCCACTCCTGCAAGGCTTGGTGGCAATTTAAATGAACGGGTTTACAGGACGACCAGGTAAGCCACCTGACCAACTCCCCTGACCCGTTTGTCTGCGCCAGTTGCCTTTACCTTAAGGGGGCAATGCTTTCCACAACTAAGAAGACGGCCGCAAAAAACGGAACCAAAACTGCACCGCAAAATCGAATAGGCCAGTGTGACTGTTCCGCTTTAATCGGGACACTAGAAGCGAAACTGGAGCTTCTTTCCAAAGCTATGGATAATGCAAACGCAAACACTCCAGCGACATGGACGAAAGTTGATAACGAACTTTCTTCGCTGAACGAGTACCTTGCACCATCCATCCCGGGTCCGCTGGCTGCGAAGAAAGTCCTCCAGCTCTCTGATGCGGCAATAAAGACCGCCACGCTGTTTTTGGTGAACAGCAGCCTAAGGGAGACCAGGCTGATCATCTGGGGGCCGTTCTCCAGGAAAATCACGCCAATGAAGCAGGCACAGTCGTTCCTTGGTAGTGTCATCACGAAGCCCGACCACGAATTGCATCACGCAGATTGGTTACTTCAGAAGGGAAGCAAGCGAACACTTGGGCTTCTAGTCACCGTTTCCTCCCCAATTGTCATACAGAAAATCTTGGAGCGAGCTGTCAGGATTCAAAAGATTTACCCAACTATTAGGCGCAGATCAGAGGATCGTCTTCTATAGGCGCAAAAGCTGGGCCACAGCAGTTCTAGGGGACAGGTGCGAAAAAGGATTCCGCTTGGCGCAAGTTTGGCCGACCACAAACTTATGGTGAAACCGATTGTAGTTATAGCCCCTCGTGCTCCGGAGAGCATGGCGACACAACCGGCCGTGCCTCCGAGTTGCAGTTTCTACTCAACCACCGCACACCCCATGGCTACCCAAGGCAGCGATGCTCTGGTGGAGGCAAGCCTCACGAGGACGCAGCGCCCAAAGCACGTACAGCTATCAGCGTTTCTTTCCGTAGCAGTCAATAAAGGTTCAGCAGTGATCCCCACACACAAGTCACAACTTCTGAGCTGGACTGGGTCAGACGTGCGGAGACAAGCGGCGAAGCTTACCAACAGCTCAACCACATGCGTTGACCTCGACATCGGGGAATGCTGCAAAAAACCCTAAAACCATTGAGAATGTGAAACTGTCAATCTCAAGCTCCACTCCGTCGAAAATAGCCTCTTCGATTGTGGACTCAGTCGTCGCCCAGAATCCCGACAGCCAAAGCCACAAACCTGACCACAGCGAACCGGAAAATTCTTCGTACAGCCATTTGGCCACGCTGATCGCGGGCGACTCGAAAGTCCACATAAGCACAAAAGAAAGGCGACTGCAGCCAAACAAGCCGCATAAGATTTCCCAACTCTGAAAGCTACTGGCTTGCTTCAAGGTGCAGTCCTCTGCGAAACGAGCCTCATGGGAGCGCCACCAAAAGAACTACCTCTCGATGCTGCAACCCAGAGTTCAGGGCCACACAGAGACACTTCTCCGATCAAACCGCTCACCAATGCCCAAGAAACCAAACAGACGCAAGTTGGCCCCAAATCTTTAAACAACAGCAAACCTGGTCGTCCAAAAGCGGTACTGAAATAGCTACAAGTAGCAGCTGCCGAAACTCTCGCCCATGGGGGATAAAACGTCGTCCCCGGAATATAAAAAGCCCGCGCTAATCGGCTCCCACGGAAGGAATCCTGCGAATGAAAAGCAGCCCTCGGAACCACCAAGACGGGAAGCAAGCCAGTATGCCGCAGAGGCCCCTTTGGCGCCTTGGACTCAAAACCGACGTACAGCTATTAAGTCTGCTATTCTCTCTGGTTACACACCTCTCGGCTCCTCACGTTCGGAGGCTGCAGAGACAGCGTTGAAATGATTGTCCACTAGCTGCCTCAGCCTTTTCAACAAACTTAGCGATATTAAACAGTCAGTTTACTTTGAACAGCCGTCCATAATTGCACTCACTGAGACTTGGCTCACCAGATCTCTCTGATGCGGAGATCTGGATAGACGGCTACTCCACTTTTTGAGCTGATTCAAAACGAGGGAGGGTTGGTGGGCTTGCTTTGTACCTGCGTGCGGCCCCGCCCATCCCGATTGTCCTCTTTGATACTACTCCTGCACCTTTTTGTGATGCACTGTGGATTCAAATCCCGCTGCGCGGGTCCGATTCTTTTCCTCCCAGTGTGATCTAACGTTGCCCCTTGAGTCCTCCGGAGGATCACCAATTCCTCATACTAACCCTTGCGCCACTCTCTTCCAGCTGGCACTTCACCCACCTCTTGCTGGTAGGTGACTTCAACGCTCCGAAGGCCTCCTGGATGGAGCTCCAGCGCGTCGGATCAAGTGGACCTTTTTCAGCGGCGCTGACCAAAGTCGTTCAACAGAGCGCTTCGACTCAACATGTCGTTGCACCAACCAGATATCGTGCAGGACAACTACCATCCCTCCTAGATTTGGTCATCGCCAACGAAAGACATTTCGTTGATCAGGTAACAATTGACGCTCCACTGGGACATAGTGATCACTGTGTGCTTACTCTTGATTTCCTGTGCTACTGGGCCAGAAACCCCGAACCTCAAACGTGGATTTGAAACTCGTGCCGTGCAGACTTCTCAGGAATGCGCATCTTTCTCGAACACGTTAAAATGGGACCAGCCTCAGTAGAAGACTTATACAGGAGCATTGCCCAGAAAGTTCACGAGGCTAACGCGATGTTCATCCCAAGGAAAGCAGCACGCAGCCGGATGAGCCGCAAGCTACCTAAACGGATTCGTCGTCTTCTGGAAAAGAGGCTCCAACTATTTTCCAAAAAGTTGACTACATGAGACACAGAAGACGAGCAGGCATTTCGTAAAATGCGGAACCGCTGTAAATCAGAAGTTCGCCGACGGAACATACGAAAAACAAGTCAACATTCTGGATCTAACCCAGAAAAACAGAAATGTGCTGTTTAAATACATGAGACATCGCCGCAGAAACAAGCCATCCGCGTTCTCCTTGAGGGACAGGAACGGGGAACCCACGAATGACACAATGGTGGCGTCTGAGGTCTACAGAGAACACTATGCAGGCCTATATTCAGCCTCTTCGTCCTCGTCACATCCAACCTTGTCAAGGCTTATCAACGAACAGCCTCTAACATATTTGGTATTTACGGTGGAGGACATTCGTCAACTCTTGCACAAGGTCAACCCGTTCTGCGCCTTGGGGCCCGAGGAAGTCCGAGGATCCTGAAGGAAACGTCGTACACACTGGAAGGTTATTTCTACCTGGTGTTTTTTCCAGTCGCTTGAAGAAGGCCACCTTCCCTCTGCTTGGAAGGAAGCGTTTGTCATTCCAATCTACAAAAACGTTGACGGACTATCGCCCGGCAGCTACAGGCCCATTAGTCTCACCAGCGTGCCGCTCAAGGTGATGAAACGCATTCTGAAGCGAGCCATCCTAGACCACATTACCTTCAGCAACTTGATATCTCCTGTTCAACACGGATTTCTCCCAAACCGCTCTTGCGTGACGAACATGCTCGTATTTATGGACAGCTTAACCCAAGCCAAAGACGAGGGACTCATATCAGGTGCC
Organism: Opisthorchis felineus; assembly: GCA_004794785.1. Taxonomy (NCBI): domain Eukaryota; kingdom Metazoa; phylum Platyhelminthes; class Trematoda; order Opisthorchiida; family Opisthorchiidae; genus Opisthorchis; species Opisthorchis felineus. The sequence goes on along the minus strand of SJOL01004448.1, from coordinate 169,962 downwards.
ATATTTTTCGAATTCTCAGAAGCATTCGATCGAGTTCCACACGTCCCGCTGCTCCACAAACTCAAGTCTTACGGGATTCAAGGGGAAATCCTACTCTGGATCAAGGCATTCCTATCAGACAGAACATTCCGAGTGAAATTAGGCTCGACCTACTCTTCCGCAGCGCCGGTCCTCATTGAAGTTCCTCAAGGCTCCGTTCTGGGACCACCGCTGTTTCTGATATGCGTCAACGACCTTCCAGACGTTCTTTCAATTTCATGTCAACTTTTTGCGGACGACTTGAAATCCCGGAGTACCAATGCCAGTGCCCTTCAAATGGATGTAGACGCTGCAAAACAGTGTTCGTTGGACTAGCCCCTTCCTTTGAATGACGAAAAGAGCGCCCATATGTCATTTGGAGGAGAATGAGCGAAAGCCTACGTCGTGCATGGTGAGAATGGACCAATAGACATCACGAAGATAGATGCCAAAAAGGATTTGGGTATCTGGTCCTCTTCAAAAATGTCCTTCTCACTGCACTATGAGAAATCGGCCCAAAAGGCATTCGCCGTTCTACGGATCATTCGGCGCACCTTCACTCGTATTATTCGCATGGACTTCCAAATACTCTACGAGGCCTAAGTCAGACCGCTTCTTGAATACGCCAACCACGTTGTCTACCCGGGGCGCACGTAGGACTTAACTCTCATTGAGCGTGTCCAGTGAGCTGCTACGAAAATGGTTGCTGGCCGTAAACTAGTGGACTACGAAATGCGTCTCGCGGCGCTTGACGTCTTTCCCCCCGAATATCGTCGCCTTCAAGGAGACCTCCTACTTACTTATGCCCCGTTTGAACAAAGTTTGGCCGACAGGTTTTTCACCGTTGACCAAACAAACAAACGGGCGGGGACATGGTAAGAAGATTTTCAAGCTCTTAGCGAGCACTCTTCTTAGGTAAAATTTTTTCTCATTTCGTGTAGTAGCTGCGTGGAATAATCTTCCTCCGACGGTTACCCACGCTCCTTCTAGAACCCGGTTGAAAGCACTATTAGAAATTTTCTTATGCGAGTCTTCGTGCTGGGAAAATATACTGCCCCGCGCTGAGAACTTAAAGAGCAGTGCTACACCCATTTATGCTTGCGCCTTTCAGGTGCACGACAGCTGCTGAACGACAAGAACAAAACCGACCCGAGAAACTTGGGCAAAAGCTTGGCTCCTGTGTATCAATCCGTGAATGAAATCTTCACACTCCTACAGGCGCTAGAATATCGCCAATTTTTAGTATTCCTGGATTTCCAAGGAGCATTCGACTTGGTTGACGGAACTGCTCTCCTCGACACGCGAGCCCATAAAGAAGTATATCGAAATTTTTCGGAAATAATAAGTTTTTTCGGAGTTCCATACGTTACAGAGTATCCGAAGACCCCTCATGAAGCTTCAGTATACAAAGCGATATCCCTCAGGGCTGTCCACTTCCTACGTTCTTATTTAATGTCTTGATCGATCGGATAAAGAGACGGGCACTGGAAGGCCTTCAAAACACCGGTATCCTAATAGCCTCTGACGAATATATTGTTGACCTGGAATATGTAGATGTCATTTTTCGCACCTTCGGTAAACTACAGCATTGACATCAGCAAATTAACCATCACTGCCGAAAAGACCATCTGGTTTAACATGACTTATGCAAGTGCCTGTTAAATAAGTACATTCTCAGTGAAGTTCCCTAATTTGGACAGCTCAGCGCCTCGCACTGATTACCGATCCACGCTGATATAGTATATCGATAATACTAACAGTTCCCAGAAGACGAATTTAACCGAGATATACTGGGTAGAAATTATAATTAATTACTTCCATATAAGTCGGCCCACCACGTTATGAGGCCCATCATAGCAAACCGGGGAAAGGATGAATCCAAATTAGATCTTAATTATGATGATTACCACGATTTGGAGTGACAGAACACAGATTAAATTCAAGTGGTCAAATTAAATTCGATTTCCATGAAAGACCTGAGTAGGATGATTGCTGGTTAGATCATGTTCGAAAATACCAGGGAAGAAATTCATCAAATTTGAACTGATTTTGTTTCAAGTTAAAACAATACAAGAAAACAGGATCGCAGAGAGTGCAAAGTGTGCCGCCATCACGGAAGTAAACAGGTCAAGGACAGGGATTTATGGTCATTCAAATGAGTCAGCGGGTTGCGCTAGTGTGGATATGTTGCATTTGTTTTCTGGCATATTTTTCAAACAAAGCAAGAAATTCGGATGAATAAGGATAACTACCTCCAAGTCACTTGGCAGAAATAGTTTTCATACTTCAGTGAGCAAGTTGTGTGGCACGGTGCCTGTCACGAATAAGCCTAGGGAATCAGAAATATTGTATCATCTAGTGGGATACCTAGACAGAAGGCGTTATTTACGGTTTCCAGTACAGGAATACGCGCAGTATCATTCCGTGAAGCCATGACAGCGACAGAGCTTGGAATTTTGTTGATTTGGCCGCTCTCACGGAGGGTGGCTTTAAACCTTGCTTTATTTTTTCAACGCAGAGAGATGAATGAATCGGCCCTAGGAATAACGCTTTTAATTCCACACATACCAAGATGGCACTGTATTATAAGCGGAGCAACAGCACTAATCAGACTTTAAACAATTTGGCCTGCAAACCACGTGCCAGCGTCTTTGGATCCAGCGTTCATGGATCAGTGCGTACAGGCATAGCACGTTATGATAGCATTGGATATCATTTCAAGGAACATGGAGCGATATTCTTGAACAACAGCGGAAAAAGCCTCGGGGATTTGAAGATCGCCGGTTCGGTGGGGCCTGGTAGTACACAAGCATTTCATTGAGAAATGTTCGTGATAAACCGATACGCCTCCGTTCTGAGGCTTTCTCATTGAGTTGGTGGTGTTTGGCATGGCTTCCGTAGAGTCTCGGTTTGCCCAGTTCCCATTCTTGACAACTCTCTTTCTTCTCAAATTATGGGTTATATCTGAGATTAAAAAGTACACTGGAAATTTGGAAACAAACTCCCCGATTGCATTTTGGTGACCGGTTTATCCAGCTTGCTTCTAAACGTAATTATCTTAATAGCATTTCAAAAGAAGGGTAATCCAGGTGCTTCTAGCTGTTTGCTTCCTGACTCAATTAATTTTCCAGCCAATACGGAAGCTCCAAAGCTCAAATGAAAAGCAACTTGCGGTTGAATGCTAAATTTTCCGGAGTTATGTCGTCTTATTTACCACACATCCGGACAGTCGTAGGTCCTGTACGAGTGTCATAGTGAACTTCAAGACTAATAGCATCTGCAATATGTGAGAAGGGCCACCAATTGAGAGTAAACCAGAAACTACAATGACAAGAATGCGGACATCTTCAATGAACTGCATCAGCGGGACCAGAAAAGAAGGATCGCACTCGAATCCG